>JAODXP020002513.1:0-29162 GCA_027497455.2 Sardinella longiceps | reverse complement strand
ATTACGTATTGCTAAGGTTAAGAGCCTCTCATTGTCCGTTCTCTACAGCACCTTACGTCACATGACCAACGTAACGTCTAATCAGAATAGAATCATTCTGCATGTAAACACACGTTACAATCAGAATAGTTTATTCGGAATATAGTCAGGTGCATTTATGAAAAAAACCACCAAATCCAAAAAAAATTCTAACAAAAGGTTTCTCAGTTGTTTTTTATAGTATTAGATGTCCTTAATAACATACTAAAAGTTTACCAAAGTTTGACCACTAGAAAGGTGTCATTTTCAAGATGGCGTCCATGATGTATAGGAAGCCATGGGAGACACCCCAGGTGAATAGGGTAAAATTTTTAACTAACAGATATCACCATGAAACTTCCCAAGTTTATAACTTGCATTAAGACAAATATTTTTTGTATTACAAGTTTTGTCAAATGTTATGTTTGAATATGTAAATGAGGCAATATCTAATTAAATATGTTCTAATTTGCATACATTACCAGAACGAAAAATAAAGCCCTTAACCCTAAAAAAATATATTATAGTATTAGGTGTCCTTGATAACATACTGAAAATGTACATACGTTCAAAGTCCCCTAAATACAGATCCATTGTATAACATTTAAACCAGGGCCTCAGTTTCTGGCAATTTTTGGTGAAATATGCATTTTACATAGGCGAAACAATACAGGCAGATAGGGTAACATTTTGAACTTTTATATATCACCTTAAAGCTTGCACACTTTCTAACATTAAGAGAAGAATTTTTTGTATTTCAAGTTTTGTGAAATGTAATGTTTTCATATGCAAAATGAGTCCAATGTACAGATATTATGCGTTAGGCTATGTGTTGTCCAGACAAAGTAGCCTTTCACAACAGACTAATTGTAAAAGTTTTTTTCAGCTTGGATCATTTGTATGAGATGTTCAGAACAACATGCTAAAAGTCCTGAGAAATCCTAGTTGAGGAAATATATGGGAAGTAAATTTCCCATGAAAATGAATGGGATTCGGGTGTATTTAGGAGGAAAATGTACACAACTAGTACATTTTGGCCTGAAGCATGAACAGGAAACTAATTTCACCCATATATCCCATATATTTTCTGAAAGCACACACCCTCAGGATGTGATATACCATGGCATGGTGTGACAGTGAGGTATGGCCCACCCTCTACATTACAATGAAGCCCATAATCAAGAAATTTGATGTTGGCACATTAGTCTGTTTTTGGACTCACATTTAAGGGAAACATTTTAGACCCCATAAAGCATATATTTTCTGAGAGCTTATACCCTCAGGATTTCACCAACAATGTTTTTTTCAACATCCCATCCCCCTAGTTATTTCAAAGCCTTTGCTTATTTTTAGAAGAAATGATAAATTGGGCGCATTTCTCATACAAAAGTATGCAGGAAAAAGTAATTAACACTCATATGTTATACCTTTTTTGAAAGCAGGAAACCTCAGGATCTCAGTAAACATAAATCGAGACAGATTAGACCCCCCTCCTCGTTTTAATACACATTTAGAGATCATTTGGTATTGGTGATATAGGCGTATAGCCAATGCATTTGGACCTGAGGAATGAAGAAGAAACTAATCTACCTCCTTAAGCTATACCTTTTCTCAAAGCATACACCAACAGGGTGTCATACAATAAGAAGAAAAAATATTCTGTTACAATTGTGTCTACTATTGGCTCCAAAATGGGCCTGGACTAGTTCATATCCACATACTCATAAACACTAATAACAACTGAAATAGTGACTGACTTATTAATATGTGTTTAATGTTGCTTTGTTTTTACTCTGACATCACACATACACGGCCATTGTGAGCTTTACAACATTTTACTGACTGTTAGTGACAATGTTTGAAATTATATTTTGTCGATAAATTGGGATTTCCTTCTAATTTTGCTTTAGCGACTTTCAGGGAGTGGCATGGGTTAATCAGGGGCGTCTAACCCCAGGTGTCTGGTCTTAACATACAGTATGGTAAATCAGCTTCTCCTTACTGTTAAATGCCAAAAATGTATTAATGTACTGTTGGTTCACAAATCTGCACTAAGCCTACTGTAGGCAATATAGTATTCTAGTTTATGCAATTATTTAAGGGAAACGGTACTTATTCTTTTTTTTAATAAATGTGCTAGTAACCAATTGCTTTAATATATAATTTTTCTCACTTATCTATCATTCAGATGTGCTAATTAGAATATTACAAGGTCAAAACATCAATCAGGCACCAGTATTCCTGGTCTAGAAGGAATACAAAGGAGTAATGGGCATTTTAAGGACCTGAAAAAACCCACATGACGATATTTGAATTTCTAGAGGTGGTGACTGTATTTTCTCATTTGCAGTGATAAAAAGAGATATCTAAAGTCCCCCAGCCCATTCTGATTCTAGTATGTCATCAAAATAAAACAAGAATTTTGAAAGGGGCTTTATCCATTGTTCATTTTTCAGTTTTGGTAATGTATGCAAATGAGTGCACATTTAATTAGATATTGCCTTATTTACATATTCAAACATAACATTTGACAAAACTTGTAATACAAAAAATATTTGTCTTAATGCAAGTTATAAACTTGGGAAGTTTCATGGTGATAACTGTTTGTTAAAAATTTTACCCTATTCACCTGGTGTGTCTACTCAGGCTTCCTATACATCATGGACGCCATCTTGAAAATGACACCTTTCTAGTGGTCAAACTTTGGTAAACTTTTAGTATGTTATTAAGGACATCTAATACTATGACAAACAGCTGAGAAACCTTTTGTTAGAATTTTTTTGGGGTAAAGTCATATTTGCACCTGACTAATAGAACAATCTGATTAGAAATGTCCATGTAACCTAGCCTGGTTCTCACACAGACCCTTCGTGCTTCGTGCATCTTCGTTCAACTTCGTGAGCTCGCACGAGGGTCTGGTAGAGCCTTGTTGAGCCCGAAGTCTCCGTTAACCCCATACTCGAGCCCACCTCTATGCCATAGATCCAATCACAATCGTGGGGCAGGATGTTAACCAGGGGGTCAAGAACGCGCAGATTAGCGGCAGCACATTAGCATCGCCATATTTACGTATGGAGTCACAATCCGAACCATGCTGGCGCATGCACGAGAGTCATGCTGGGCACGAGCACTCATGCACTTACAAGTTGGTGGGCGGTTACATGCGAAATGTTATTTCTCCGGGGAGAGTAAAAGCAATATTTCATGATGCTCTGGTTACTCTTTGCTTATTTCTTGAGGAGCTTGTTAAAAAAAGTGTACTAGACTGAAGGACTACTGTTTTTGCAAAGAGATTCAACGTGAGTCCATGCTTCATTTCCAACTTTGAAACTTTGCGCATGGGCAGCATGGGCATGGCCGTGGCCTGTTACCTCCAGTGTTCACAATGGCGTTGACTGTCAATTCACTGCATTTACTAGCCTAGCCTCGGCCATTCAGTTCTATGGAGGGCGGGACTTAGTCGTTGTCTCCAGTTTATATATAACCAAAGTCCTTCTAAGGCAAGTCCCATCACTCGGCCGCCATATTGGACACGCCTCCGGGCAGCTATTTGGGCTTAACAAGACCAGACCCTCCAAAATGAATGGGGAAATGTCCATAAGTACAGATTGGCTGGTCGTATGGACTTAAAAAGTATATGGTGTGAATCCTTGTTTAAATCTGAGTTGAACAGTGCCAAAATATACCAGACAGACGCTAAAACAAAGCTAAAAAGACGTTATTTAAAACGGCAAATTGCTTACTGCGCCTGCGCTGACAATCGCGGCATGGCTATCACCATAGTGACGGAGGGAGTAAACAAAAAGCTAACCGTCAGTCATACAGCGTTCAGTAACGCGATTGGCTATTTCTACCGTAAGGCAGGACTTCCAGTTTCTCTACTCCGCCATCTTTGCGTTACGATCGGCCGTAGTGCATTTCAATGGGAGGACTTCTGAAGTGATTTGTCTCCTCCTATATAAGTGTCTCTGATATAACCTCCTTGATGTTAACAGGTATGACGTAGCAAGTAGTACGTGACAGGCACATTGAATTCTCCACTCAGGTTCGAATTTTTTTTTAATACAACCCCCGCCCCGTCACAGCAGAAAACAGCTAGGCAATCGATGAAATTCCAGATGGATGAGAAACAGGTTAATCTAATCTGCGTGAGAACCAGGTTACATGTAACCGGGGCTAGTGACGACTAACAAGTTGAACTAACAAGGTACTATGCAAATTCTGGACTAGGCCTACACTTTTGGGAAACACTAGTGACGTACTAACTATGCTTTGACTATGTTATTACCATAGTTAGGCCCAGTCCAATTACTCTTCCCTAACACTAGCACTTGTTTCTGAGTGCCCTCCAAAGTGAGACACCCCTACAACGATTGTGTAGTGAGAAGTGCAGTTTTTCCCTACGAAACGGCACAGCACTTCGCATAAAAATGCCTTCTCCTGTTTTACGCATCTACCGTTAAGACTGCAGGGATAAGGCTGTAAACCGGGGTAAACTGTTCAAAAGCCGTCATCCATAAATTATCATTGAGAAAATCACCCACATGAGATGCTCATGTAATTCTGGTGAAAGATCTGCGCACTTTGAAAAATATAGATCTTTTTAATAGTAATGCTTTAACACGGCAGTGTGGAATTCAACCGAATTTACTTAGGCCTAAAACAAAGATTTTAAACAATATATTAAATTCAATATATATTAGACATTAAACAATATATTTACATGCTTAATTGGGTGGATGACAAATAAGCCTGAAAAAAGGATTTTTTAAAAACTTCAAATATCATCCCTAAAAAGTGTTTATACAGTGTATGTGTTGCTGTGAGTCTAAACTTAACCAATACGTAAATATTTTTTTACATTTTTTTTTATTAAAATAAGTATTTATATATGAATTTGTCAAGGTAGTGCCTAAAACTGTCATATGGTGTGACACAAAAAGAATGTGATATAAAATAATAATTAGGTATTTTTTTCCTCTTTAATTTATGTCAATGTTCTTTTCAATCATGTTTGCTTTGATATGCAACATGTGCTTGTGAATATTTAGGATAAAAACTTAACATTTGACAAGTTATTATGTCAAGGAGGACAATGGTCTGAAGTCTAACCAGATATTTTAGCATATTTCTGACATTCTTCGTCAAAAGTTGCTCAAAATTCTTGAGATTCTTGCACATGTCATTTCCTTTCTACACTATTGATTTTGTCATGATTTGTCAGTTAGAAAGTCTTTTTTTATGACGTTTTCTATGATTATTTGACGTCACACCAAATGACATGGTGTCACGCCATATGATGAAATGCACCAAACCACAATGTGTTGGCGCCAATGGCGTAAATTTGCATAGGGACCATAGTGACATGTCAGAACAAATATTTTGGGAAGACAAAATAGTCCATACCAATATTTAGCATTTTATTTTTACTTGACAAAGTTACAAATTTATTTGCAAATTTAGTACAAATAGTTACAAATTTATTTGCACTAGATTGTACTTTTAGTAGTTATGTTTAGTTTTTTCGACGTCCCAGCATTCTGCAACCCAGAACAGGAGCAGGAAAGTTGTTCATGCTGCAATTTTAGAGTCATGTTCGTCTCACATGGACGTAAACAAAGCGAAACTTTCTGAGACAGATAGCACACATGAAGGAGAGAGCGGTGTCTGGTAAGCTACTAGGTACAAGAGCACCAAGGTCTGGACCTCTGTAATTTTTTCGAGACAAAAATAAAATAGGTTAAACAATCATGGGCACTTCAATTTATCTATGTATTACCGCACGTTTGCCGCCGCCACCGCAATTAATATCGCGGGTGACATGGATTTCCTTCAATGTCTATTTGCTATTTGTGGGTATATCTGCTATTACAATGGAGATATTTGGTATCAAATTAAACTAGACAGCCAAGCCTATCCATTGGTTTCACTTGCACTACCTTGAGCTTTAACAATGAATTTTGAAGTCCACTGACAAGAAATTTAGGAATAACATCTATTTTTTAACTGCATATTACATGGGGGAAAAATGGGAAAGGGAAATATAAATTGTACAGATCCTATTCTTATCAAAGATTTAATATTTTTCATATATGATTTTTAAATTGAACCCGTGTTTTACATATATTTCAATATAAAAATGCAATTTGGTCAAAGAGTGTGACAGAAATGTCATATAGTGTGACTGAAAAAATAACACATGTACAATGACACAATGTAATAACAATGTCACTCCATATGACGTAGTGTCACTCCATATGATATTTTGACAGTTTATCTAATTTATTAGACAACTAAATACAGCTAGATATTATTTAGCATGCAACTGACCACATGACAGCAATGCTTTCATAAAGAAGATTTGTGAAAAATAACTATTTTTATTGCAAATGATGTCACACCATAAGACACCAATTTTTGGCCACTAGTGGTGATCTCAGATATGGAGCTTTTTATATAAAAATCTAAAAGGCAGATCTGACCTCCTGCCCATGCCAATCACTCCTGACATGCTATTGTAACTTCCTGATGAAGCAGGGTCCGTGTCATGGCAGTGATGTCCAAATTAATGCCCGTTGAAAAAATAAAATATAGTGTCACACCATATGACATCCATTTTATGGACAAAATATATTTGGACGTTATGCATGGGCATCGAAACTTTCTCTGGTTATATACAAAACATCCAATTATTTTATTTGCCCGGTAAACTTTTAAAGGATAGGTTTGGTTTTTAACACATTTAGCCCCTTTTCTAGAGTGTCTAGGGTGCAATAGAACGATTGACACCAAAATTTGGATGATTGGTCCTATCTCGAGTATACGGCTATTTCAGAACGCCACCTTCCTGCTTCAGACAGGCTAGCTTTGTGCATGTCTGACAATGATCCCTAAAACCGCCTAAACAGCCGCCTATAAACTTCCGCTGTACGTTTGAACGTGAAGAGTTGCTCAGCTTGTGAAAAGTCTACAGCTAAGCGTACAGCGGAAGTTTATAGGCGGCTGTGAGATATCGGAGAAAATAGTTCCAGGATTTTCAAAATGCTAAATAAAACACGACAGGAATGGTTTTTCACGACGAGAATTGTTTTGCATGCCCATATAACAGCACTGATGACTCAGTGAGTAGCATATTTGAAAATAACAATGTTTTAGGTGGTTTTAGGGAACATTGTCAGACATGCACAAAGCTAGCCTGTCTGAAGCAGGAAGGGGGATTCTGAAATAGCCGTATACTCGAGACAGGACCAAGCATCTAAATTTTGGTGTCAATCGTTCTATTGCACCCTAGACACTCTAGAAAAGGGGCTAAATGTGTTAAAAACCGAACCTCCCCTTTAAAGTATTTATACTTTATATGGATATACACTCTAATTAGGAAAATCACACGCATAGTGGACAGTCACACCATATGACATTTGTTATGTTTGGATAATTGTTTTATGTCAAAATTTAAATACAACACCAACAATTTTAGTATGCAGGAAGTTGATCCTATCAGACCAACATTTCCATATAATTTCTTAACAATTACCATTTTGTATACCTGTGTGACAAAAGGACAGTCTGAATTTTGCTATCCGTCATCCACCCAATTGCAAAAGTAGCTATATTTTTGAAGTTCTTATCCAGAGCTGAGAGAACGGGGACACAGCTTGTGCATTCGGACACAGATCGTGTAACGACATGCAATCTTTTTGTTTAGCTGATTGAGTTTGCAAGGAATCGTGGGTAATTTTACAGACCTCCCTCCATTTTAAGGGGCAATTTGACAGGCTGAAAGCCAGTAGCCCTTGGTCCTGAAAGTATTGGGACACACTGCACTTACACGTGAACGCACAAAACCGAGTGTTAGGGCTAACATCGAGTTACCTCACTCACGTCAGATGTAGCGCTACGCGCGTTCATCTGATATTCAGCGATAGACGAATTATTTCAGGAGCCAGAAATCCTTGAATCTAACTGGGCAAACGGCTTGTCCATCAATTTAATTGACGTACACTGCAGCCAACCACATCGAAACCAACCGAAGACGCTCGTTACGTTTGTTGGATTGGTTGGATTCAAAACAGTTGCTTCTTCGCTACGTCACGCCCTCTACAGCAGCCAGCGGCCCTGATTGGTCCGGTTAGAGAATAATGGCTTGAAATCTCTCTGATGGGCTTCAACATCAGATCGTTGCGCGGAAGTGCCTTACGAAAGTTACGTAGCGCATGATCTGACGTGAGTGAGGTAAAACATCGAGGGGAAGTGGTAGTAATGGGACAGGGCATTAGTTATGTTGTCAACAAAGGAAACTTGTTGCATAGTGGACAGTCACACCATATGACATTTGTTATGTTTGGATAATTGTTTTATGTCAAAATTTAAATACAACACCAACAATTTTAGTATGCAGGAAGTTGATCCTATCAGACCAACATTTCCATATAATTTCTTAACAATTACCATTTTGTATACCTGTGTGACAAAAGGACAGTCTGAATTTTGCTATCCGTCATCCACCCAATTGCAACAGTAGCTATATTTCTAAAGTTCTTATCCAGAGCTGAGAGAATGGGGACACAGCTTGTGCATTCGGACACAGATCGTGTAACGACATGCAATCTTTTTGTTTAGCTGATTGAGTTTGCAAAGAATCGTGGGTAATTTTACCGACCTCCCTCCATTTTAAGGGGCAATTTGACAGGCTGAAAGCCAGTAGCCCTTGGTCCTGAAAGTATTGGGACACACTACACTTACACGTGAACGCACAAAACCGAGTGTTAGGGCTAAAATCGAGGGGAAGTGGTAGTAATGGTACAGGGCATTAGTTATGTTGTCAACAAAGAAAGTTTGTTAGTCTGACCAATGGTGTTAGGGAACACAAACATATTCCTAACTAATTCTGCATTCCATTTGTCTTGGAAACTTGGATGGACGGACGGACGTCACGTCCGCTAAAAGCACACAAAACTTCGTCTCGATTGCATTCCATTTCATTGATAAATTCGGATGGAAGGTGGAAGCAAAATGAATTGAATATTGACCAAGACAGAGGAATACATTACAATCTTACTATAATGAATGATGTATAATACCAATATAATTCTGTGTACTGTCTGTAATCAAGTATTTCACCAACAAATAACACTCTAGAACAACCATGAATCCCTGGGCTACTTTACTAGTGAGTAGGACCAGTAGCCTAGGCTACCTATGCAGGGAGCTGACTGTTTTTGGACTTTGCTTAAACTAGATTGTTGCAGTCTAACTTTATCTTTGCTCTGTCCACTAAAACTAATGTCATAATGTTATCTAGTTAGTTGTCATTAAGTGAAATACCACTTCTCAATTTAAAACGTTAGTTAGCTAGTTCGCTAACGTTAGCTCGCTACAAACAATAGTCTGACAATAGCTACCTGAAGTGAAATGGAAGTTCATTTAGTCCTAAAACAAACAAACAAACAGTAACAGCATAGCCTAAACTGCTGGGCTTGAAATGATATCAAACACTTACATGTCATGTAACAAACTTTATTTTACTCTGTGCATGTAATCCAGGGGGTTGTCATTTGAAATCCACAAGTGGTGTTAGCTAGTTTGTTAGCGTTAGCTTGCTAACAGCAGCACCTTGCTGTCTGCCCACCCTGAAACATTTTTTTGTTTTTTTTGCAAAAACGAAATGCGATGATTCCAAAATGATGATGCAGTGATGTAATGATATCGAAAACGTGTGGATTACAAGCTTACTGTTCAAATTTGTGAGATACAAAAAGTAGGCTTCTGAATCAGACTACCAGCTCTATCCCACACCAGTGCTTCTTTCAATGGGCGTCTAAAACTGGGTTTGCTCTTTGCTGGTCCGAATTTCCGAAGCTCTCTGGGTCGGAGGCATGGCTCGCGGGGACGCGCATGATTTCACTTCCTGTTTTTAGCACCGAAAAATACGAAAATCCGAACCTCGGAGTCTAAATGGAATGCACTATAACTAACTAGCTAACTCAGTTAGCAACTATGCTTTTGGGGGATGGACCCCTGGACAGTCATCGTAAGCTCGCCTCCTACAGCCTGCTCATTTGTTATTGGGTCCTGATTTTTCTTGGCTCAAGAGTCAAGGAAATTGGCCATACTAAATTGATTGCGAAATTTCAAAGTAGGCCTAAAGTATTTCCCCTATCGATTTTGAATGATTCCTGCTGCCCTGTTGGCTGATGCATATTGTAAAACGTTGCGGTTGCTAAAAAGCATGCCAGACCCAGATTTTTTAGTTACCGTTGCTATATTTAGGATTGATCAGTTGCCATCCTAGGGAGGGGTGTATCAAAGGGTCAATTACATTCATACATGCGATGCAGGATTAATTTACTTTGTTCTCAGTCCACAAATAACATTTCTGGATCTTTGGTTAATTTGTAAAATCCCTTCCAAAGTGTCTGTCACATGACACAACAAGTTATTCTTTATGACCATTCACCAGAATAGAGTAGCAGAATGCTAGTCAGTCAGGGGTAAAAACTGCTAACAGAATGAGAAACGTAACCTAATGGACATAGGTAAATGTCATTTTTGATTGATTGAAAATCCATGTCCAAGTTGCTAAAAAATGAAATGCAAACTGTGGTCTTGTCCCTAAATATGTGAAAATTATACATTTAGGCTAGTCTTATACCACATAGGCGCCCCTTGATTTTCCACCGATCGCCCCCCTTAGTGGAACTGCAATTGGAGTTGCAGGTTGAATGCCGTTAATCAGTGCTCCAGCTCGCCGTAAACAGACCAGCATCACGAGCCATCAATTGCTTCTGAGGACTCTTCTTTCACAGTAATTGCTATGACCATTGACTAGCTAGGCCTGTTACAAAATATCTGGTGAAACTGCATGGAACCATAAAATGTGCTGGCGAGATTTATCTTTTTTATTATTATTTCACTTTGATAACATAGACAGGTTTATTTTGTCTTTCATTAGGAAACACTTAATATCATGAGCATTATAAAAGCACTGAAATAATTTCTGCACTCTCTCTTACTATATGAAAACAATCTGAAATAGGAGAACAGAATCTGAAAATAACTTTTTATATAGAAAATAAATGAATTATGAACAAATGACTGGATTAGGCTACTCAGGCACTGCAAACCATAGAGGAATGCTTTGATGCCATTAACATCAGTAGATTCCCCTGTTTATTTTGATATGCAATACCAATTACTACCTTACCAACTTTTTTTTTTTTTTGTCCAAATATTTCTCCATGTCTCATTAGAATGAAACCAAAATTTCAGTTTTATATCTTGTTCAGTTTCTGAGAGATGGCTCTTCAAAAATTGTGTAGATGAAGCCTAAACAAAGCTGAAAATTGCCGTTTTTCATAAGCACAACTGTTCTGAAAATGTGCGTTTTGCACACCCACCTCAAAACATAAAATAAGGAAGATGTTGATTTTATCATAACCAATGTTTAGGGGCACAAGAGGTTCAAAGGTCATTGTAAATTGGGTTATACCTTTCACAATGCTCTCTCAGTATCCCATTTGTCTTCTATTCAATTTTTAGCCTTATGTGGCCTGATCCACTTGGTCATTTAAGCCTCTGAAATAACTAAGGCTTGGCCAAAGATATTAGAAGCTTATAAGTCCTTATAAGTCCTCTTTATAATTCTGTGGGCTGGGCAATATGGCTGAAAATCATGATATAGGCTAAGTGTGTCGGTAGATATCGATGACCTATTTTAAAGGGCCCAGTCAGGGTTTTTCCCTCAAGGTATTATTGTAGGCTTCTTGTAAACTCCTGAAGTAGCCCATTCTCTCCCATTAAAAAAAAAAAAAATAGTAGTAAAAAAATAATAATAAAAGAGAAGTCCAATGACGATCCCTGAATGTATGAATGCTATCAGTTTGGATGTATGAAGTGGGGCTGGGTTCAAAAAGTTGATCTAAACTTTTATTAGGGCCCGAGCACCGAGGTGCACAAGGCCGGAACGGTGCGAAGCCCTATTGGTTTTCCTTGGATTATTATTATTTTAATTTTTTTTCTTAGACTGCACCGTTTTGCCCTTTTTTCGGGTACTTCTCATGGACAAAAACTCCTGAAATTTGGTACACACACTGCCACTGTGACACACTCGAGAAATCTAGAGCCATGGAACCAGGCGTGGCCCACGGACTCCATAGCGCCACCTAACGCATGGAGTCCCCTAGCTGGCATATACTTTGAGCTAGACACTCCAAATTTGGTGTGTATGTAGGGCTCAACAAGACAAACAACTTTCTAATTACGTTGCATTAGCCACGCCCAACAGGAAGCGAGGTAATTGGGGTTATATGTGTTTTATTTTAGGCTTTTTCAGAGCATTTTTGAGGTAGTTGGCCTGGACGAAAAGTAATTTTCATTTTATACATACACTAGTACTATGTCACACTTAAGTCTCACCGGGTCGTGGACCTGGGTGTGGTCAAATGATTCCACAACACCCCCTTCTGTCATGGAGTCATGTACTTGGTATAGTTTCAGCTACACACACCAAATTTGGTAGGGTTGTAGGGATCACTAAGACGAACAACTTTTGCACATACATTGCATTAGCCACACCCAACAGGAAGTGAGGTAATTGGGCTTAGATGCGTTTGGACACATTTGAAACTCCTCCTAGACGGTTCATCGGATTCATGTCAAACTTGGCGTACATGATGCCAAGACATTGCTGATGTTAAATTGCGAAGGGATTTTTGATATCTTGTAATATGTGGAAATGGCAATATTATGAATTTAAATATCCTGCCATAGGAACAGGAAATGTGTCATAAAATCATAGTACAGTGAAGGATTTAGTTGAAACTTCTCAGGTTTGTAGATAAGGTGATTATGATGAGATCTTCACCTAGAGTTACATAGATAAATATTTTTATACAGGATGCCTACAGCAATCTATACTCCATTCACCTTAAATAAATAATATGTAGTGGTGTCTGCTGCCATCTAGTGGTCATTGCCCAAACAACACATCATTTCAAGCCTAATGGAGTAAAATGTTACTGTTCGTTTTTGTCGCAGATGAACTTAATATTAGATCAGGCAATGACAATAATTATGATACTACAAGTTATTAGCTGAGAAATTTCAATAAACCATAAACGGGCTCTGTTATTAGCCCTTAGAACGCCCCTTCTTCTCTAACCCCGCCTACGCACTGTGTACATACCATAGGGGAGAGCCACCTTTAATAGGGCTCTCTTGAGGTGGGATTATCTAGATTTAATAATGAGCAGTTTGTGAGTTACATGGCATAGAAGAGATGTGTACGTTGGATCAAATAATAAGATGCGTTTGTATTATGCCTATTTATTTCGTTGAATTGTATCACAAGTGGTTCAATCAAATGTGGAGTTCTGCATACCAAAATAAACAGTGGTCGCTATCATTTTATGGAGTTATTGAGAGTTTTTTGGATGTATCCCTGATATTCCCCAACTGGTTGTCATCATTTCAAGCCTAATGGAGTAAGATGTTACTGTTCGTTTTTGTCGCAGATGAACTTAATATTAGATCAGGCAATGACAATAATTATGATACTACAAGTTATTAGCAGAGAAATTTTAATAAACCGTAAACGAGCTCTGTTCTTAGCCCTTAGAACCCTATTCACGCAAAATGCGGTCAAAAACACGCCCCTTCTTCTCTAGTCCCACCCATGCGCTGTGTACATACTGTAGGGGAGGCACGTTTAGGTGAAATTGTCTACATTGAGGGATGAGCACTTCGCAATGTACTTGGCTTAAAAGAGATGTGTAAATTGGATCAATTAATAAACTGCGCTTGTATTAAACCTATGCCTATTTACTTCGGAGAATTAACTCACAAGTGCTTCAATCAAATGTGGAGTTCTACATACCAAAATAAACAGCGGAATCTCTTGATTCTAATGGTATGTGGCATTAGAGGTCCCCCTAGTGGTCAAATATTATAACTTGGAAAAGGTTTGACGTAGCTTTTTCAAACTTAATATATGGACTCCAGACCGTGATCTGACTATGCATAACCATGAATTGAAAGTCTCTAGCGCCCCCTTGTGGTCAAATATGATCACTTGGAAACGGTTTGACCTATCATAGCCAAAGTTGGTACACAGACTGTGGACCATCTTCTGATCATGCAATATGACTTATATGATACTCTGTAGCGCCCCTACTAAGGGAAAGAGTGTAAAAGTCAGACTGAGTGAGTGTGTGAGATATGGTGTGAGCGTGTGCGAGTGTAAAAATGAGGGTGAGACAAAGAGAGCACAACTGTTCCGAGTGAAAGTGCATTCACTGTGCACCATTCTTGCTGTATGCACTCTTTGCGGTGCACCTGGTGCGAGGGCCCATACTCACCGCTTGTGGCTTTAATTAGGGGTCCAAGCAGCGAAGCTGCGCGGAACCCTATTGTTTCTGTTCCGTTTTTATTATTATTATTTTTCTCCGCTAAAAGTCATGCTGGAGCCTAAACCATAAGTCCCAGGAACATGAAACTTTAGGGTCTGGTCCCAAATTGCCCCCACTACTCAGAGACCCATTCCTGAGGTACTGCATCCATAGGTGGCGCTATAATAAAGCAATTTCCATTTCAACCCATATCTCAAGATCACATTGACCTAGACTCCAAATTCTTAGATCACATTAATCTCTACATCCAATAGCATCTTTTCTCAAATACCATTAATGTCAAAAAATATTTAGTTTTTTCACAAATTCACTGAAAAGCCAAAGTGAAAGTAAACTATCACAGGTCACAAAATTGGTCATATCATGATCAAAATGTATACAGATAATCTTCAGACCAAGCCTCATAAATATTATCAAATTAAATTTTCATATGCCAAACCATATTAATATTATAGTGCAATAAAGGTAGACCACCTTGATCAACATTGACCAATCAATACCAAATTTAATGTGATTAATGATCAAGTCAGTTCAAGCAAGTGTACAAAATTTCGCTGGTCAACACTTTACCAAAATGCTTTAATTTTACTATGAAATCTGTACCTGGCTTGGGACCTATTCCTTACCACCTTGAGTAGGTGACTGAAAGAAAAAGACATTGTAGGCCCATTAGCTCAGTAGGCTCAGGCCTAGGAGCGCAAAGCAAAGACCATGAGATCGCAGGTTCAAACCCATCTCCGGCACTCACCTTCTCAGTGGCCAAATCTTCCAAGGTAAGAAGAGTCAAGGAGTACTACTGCTTTAATGCAGTGACCCAAAAATCATGTGTTCAGAATGCCAGAGTCAACTTCACAATAGTTTCATAAACCTCATTGTCATAGTCACACATGTGTGATGGCCCTAGCCCAACATGCTAAATTTAAAGCACATCATTTGTCAATGAACAGAACACAATTGGATAGAAAAAGTGGTCATAGTGATACTTTGGTGATGATCAAGCCCAATGTACCAAACTCAAAATTCTGCAATTCAAGACAAGTCCAGTTTATTATTCCCTAGAGGGAAATTAAGTTCCAGCCAGTCATTTAAAAAAAAAAGACACATTGAAATGAACAAATAAATAAACAAGTACCATATAGATATTCACCAGTAGTCAATAAAGAAACACAAAGACAAACAGTAAGCACCTCACCAACATTGAAGTATTTCTTTAGGGTTGAAAGTTACAGAGTTTCTCAAATTCACTTTCCATGATGCATAGATGTGTCTTTTCAAGGTCCAAAGCGACTGCATTTCATTGCTGTCCTCAATCAATTTCACCTGTCCTCATCATTCACACCTGAATTCCATTTGCAATCCTATGCAGAGCCAATACACACACACAAAAAGACAGGCAGTTTCGCTGAGTCTGCGTAGCGCAGGGGTTTGGTTGCCGCCTAACATGCAGAAGGTCCTAGGTTCATATCCCAGGTGAAGCAACGAAAATGTGAGCTGGAGTAGGGACAGAGGTGATGCTATAATAAAAACCAATTCCATTTAAGCCCATATCTCAAGACATCATTGGCCTGGACTCCAAAGTCTCACATCACATTAATCTGTACCCTCATTGGCATCTTTTCTTAAATGCCATTAATGTCCAAAATTCAAAAACTCACTGAAGTTACAGAGTTTCTCAAAATTTACTTTCTATGATGCTTATGTCTTTCCAAGGTTCAAAGACATTGCATTTCACTGCTGTCCTCAATCAACTTCACCTGTCCTCGTCACTCACACCTGAATTCCATTTGTAATCCTCTGCACAGCACAATTCACAGGAAACCAAGGTCTCATGTAATGTGTGGGACTGCATAGCGCAGTGGTTTGGTTACCGTCTAGCATGCAAATGGTCCCAGGTTCGCATCCCGGATGAAGCAACAAAAATAGTTGGGCAGTAGGGGGGCAGGAGCAGAGGGCAGAGGGGCCAAAAGCCTAGACCAAGTGCCCATAGCTTGGACCCCGCTCATTGCCGCTAGCGGCTATATTTAATATTGATTCTTGTGGTCACTTATATACTCTAGACATAGATTGCACTAAATCCACTAAACTCCCTCTACATTTCTCATTCACATTCTCTTTTCTTCGCTTGAGTGTAGGAGATCATGATGCTGCTCCTGTTAATTTTCCAGATGCGAAAAATGGTAGACGCCTTGTGTCTGTCTGTGCATAATGGGGTGCATTGTCTCAACTTCTCAATCCCATGGACTAAGCACAGTTTTCTATGGAATTATTTCGATGTAATTGAAAGGCTTCCACACATTTTGATTTTTTTTTATGGACATTCATGTTCATTTTTTTTTTTTTTTTTAATGTGCATGTTGGGGGAGCTCTAAGCAATTGCAAGCTTGCTTGGTTCAGCTTTTATATTTATGTGTCCTGTCCCTATAAATGAAATATTAAAGGTGGGGTTCAAGATGCTAGAGTAACATTCGCGTTGGCTAAATTTGAAAATACACACTTCCTCAGATTTCGTGTCGAAGTCCCACCTCCGGTGTAGGCTACAGGATTAGCGCTATACGTCCAGTGTCTATCGCACAGCAGGAGGAGAAGGGAGGCCCAAATGACAGTTGAGTTTGATAGACAGTTGAGTTTGAATCCTGTTGTTCAATTACTTTGATAGGGACACTCAAAATGATTGGATGGCATTTTTCTTGTCTTGTTCATTCATTCCACAGGTGATTAATATTTTTCATTTTTGTTGTGTAAGTGCATTAATTCAATTGTTTGCAATCAGAGTGTGTCAAGGATTTCAAGCAATACAGTAAAAAGTGCTTGAGGAAAACACCATGGACTCACACATAGCCTAATAATTGTCTAATAATTGCTTATATATATTTTTTTTATTTTTTTTCCAGTTTGAATACCAAATCTCCAATGAAGAGAACTCAATCAATGGATCATATTCTTCACTTTTGTTTTGAAAGGTGAGTCATTCCATCAAACTTGTTGGGTCACACGTATATGGAAGCATATATGCTGCTGCATATCTACAATATACAATTCAAAAAGACATTACATTATGAAATTGCTCATTCATTATGCAATTTAGTATTGCAATTTGTAATAATTTCCAACAAATTGTACTTTTATCTGCAAAGTGACAATGCAATCTAAAATCTTTTTCAATCAATTTGGTTTAAAATAATTAAGTAATTATTAATTGTATTGCATTCCATTTTGCCATGGTAACTCAATTCGTTTTGCAATTTAATATTCCGAGTGCATTGGATTGGATTACATTTTGAAAAGTTAAAAAGGCAAAACTGGCAATGCACCAGTGTGAAAACATTTTGGATTATTTTGAACAAAAAGTCTTGCCATCGTTCTGAGGTATTTTATTCAAATGGGAAAGATGTAGCATTTGATGTAGCATTTCAATCATTGAAACTCTACCTTTTGGATTCTCTATTGAAGGTTACAAACAAGGGGAAAATATCTAGAAAGACTGTAAATATTTTTTCCATACAAAATCCCTGACTTGTAAATATTGTCCAATTAAAATTTCTGAGACAGTTGTTCATAGCTGGCAAATACATTGCCAATGTACAAATCTTCTATGCATGTATACCCATATTATGCCATGATTATTCACAACAGGTGAATGTATGGAGATCTGTTGAATACTTTTCTAAAATTGTTTTGGAATACATAAAGACTGGGTTACAATTTGGGGTGGGTGATAGATATTGTTTGCGATAATATAAGGGCTTTCTCAGGATTCAAGATTCAATACTTTATTGCCATGCAACTAGTGCAAGTTGCTAGAGATTTGCTTCAGTGACAAAAGACATAAAACATGGACATAAACACAAGCATAGAACAATCACTGACACTGCCATTCAGTACACACAAAGGGTCAAACACATCATGTATAAAAATAAAAATACCAAATAGCGAGGGTTCACCTTAACAGTCAAATGAACATGGGCTTTTGTTTGCGATCCGACAATCAGACCAATTTATCTCCTGTTTTGTTTCGTATAGCCTTTGTGTTATGATTTATATGTTTTAGGAGACTTTCATTTCTCAAAATTTTAGGGGGGGCAGTGCCCAGGCGGCGCCACCGGATATGAAGTCCTCGAACACATCATTGTGGAAAGTCTTTTGGCGAAAAATATGGACTTCCAGAAATGTAGAGCACACAAGTAGGTTAGACTTAAAGTGGCTTTGACAATTGTGTAAATGTATAGGCTATTGTATTGTATTGTATTTATTTGGGGGGCGGGGGTTATCATTGCTGGATTAGGTAGCCTGAAGTGGATAAATGCAGAGCTGTGACGTATGGTTGCAAGGAAATATTCATATTCTTCTCTAATGGATTTACAGCAATTTTCACTTGTTTGTTACGACTGCTATGAACTGGTAAATATAATGCTCCATTGTCTTGTTTATTTATTTGCAGTGACCTAACTTGATTGTATTACAATTGCCATAAAACGGGAAAACATGAATGAAGATAGTGTCAAAGAAATGACACTACAAGAAAGAGGCGCCCAATCTGGGAGAGAAGATGCCGGCACGTCTCTTGTCAAATTGGAGTAGTTCCTATGACAAGGAGGCGTCCAGTCTACGGGAGATGATGCCAGTCAAATAAGCCAAGAGCTTGGCAGGAGAAGGATGACTGCATATCTTCAATAGAAATTGGCATCAGAAAGGACTTCTGGGCAGAAAAAGCTTCTATTAAGATGAAAATATTTTTGAGAAACCTGGGTACAAATATTTTTGAAAGATTTTTATCTTAAAGATTATCTTAAAGACAGGATAACGAGTGGAAGAGACTGATAGGGAAATGACCACAGGCCAGAATTAAGCCCAGGTCCCCTAAAAAAAAAAGAAAAGAAAAAAAAAGAAACAAGGAAGGAAACTTATTTGTCAAATGCAGGAGTCAATGGGAGTTGACAGTGGACAGAGCTGGGGTGGGGAGACCATCAAGGATGGACGGATGAACATGAATACACTGATTGGTAAGTCCACATAGAACAGACGCAATTATTTATAAAATGTAATGATATTAATAATTTCATATTCCTTAACAAGTTAATTTAGAGTTTATCTGATTTCTTAGTCTGCAAGATAAATTATACATTCTCAAGGTACTGTAGGCAGCCCTCAACCTTTCTCACCATACAATGTTCTCTCTGCACTGTCTTCAGTAATTGCCGCAGCTGCCACTAGGGAGGAGAGCCTAGAAATGTAGATGGAAGAAAATTGCTCGGCTCAAATTTGCTCAGCCATAGTAAAGCGTGATATTCATGGTTGGGCGTTTACCAATCACAATGCTCTATGTGGGCAGGGACAGGGAGTCATTGGGCAGGCTTGGCGTTGTTTGAATCAGATTTTATGTTGGCAAAAAAGAGAGAGAAAGCTTAATCTAAGTTTACTCCTCCTTTCCTATTACTGTACATTTAAATGAATTGACCTATAACATAAATTTAAAACTCATGGCTCAAGTTAGAAAAGGATGAAATATGTTTGTACGTTCAAGTAAATGAAACAAACTTTTTGACAGTACCATTTTGTTACAGTGTGAAGAAGACGTTTTAAAACATTGTGCCAGTCCTCTGGAGGACTCCTGGTTTGGATTAAATCGTTCCTCTTAACCTTGAGGACAGTGGATTTGCTGGTTATTGCATCCTTCTTTGAAGGCATGAGCCGATGAGGTAGGCTATTTGTAATGAGTTGGAAGTGGTCTTTCATAGCTTAAAACACAGGCCAAGGCAGTGGTCGAAATGTGGCACAATTTTATGGAACTAATAACAAAAAGATAGCTCTACTTGGAGCAACCATTAGACTTAAAGCACATAAGAAGCATATGTACAACAGCATTGTGTTCATGTAAAATCTCAGAACCTTAAGGCACGGTAGGCAATTATTCTTTGTCATTTCTCAGCATTTTTGGGAAACAAGAAAAAAAATTACTATGCTGTTGGCATCTCCAGCAAGCAGAATGGCCTTCATTTCGGCCGACAGTTTGAGGCATCCTTGCGCAGGCTTTTCGCAATGTTTGCTGAACTTTTGGCCGATACCTCTTGACGGAACTGCTGTAACTGGGTCAAGTTTTTTTCAGGCCTACTTGCATGCAAATGCCTTGTTAGTGCTTCAATATATCCATTTAATTGTCTTGTGTCATGATTCCATCTGTTTAGTTAAAGGAGACATAGAATGGAAAACCAAATTTACATTGGTTTTGATGAATTAAGAGTGGTTGTGCATGGTCAAAGAGCTATCATGAACATGAGGCATGGTTCTGCCCTCTTTCATATGGAAATCCTACATTTAGAAATAGCCACTAAATTATGGGCGAATTAGAACAAAGCCTACAAATGATGTCAAATAGCACAAAGCCATTGCAGTTCAATTAAGGTGGCCAGAGTGAGGCGTTGTTTAGGCAAAAATCCCATTTCAATACACATCTTAAATATGAGATGTTAACTAGGCTTGTAAAATATCACATGATTGTCTTTTTGACATAATACAATTGAATATATTGTATTTTAACATCAGAGAACAAGGTACAATACTCCATTATTCCATTCTATGTCACCTTTAAAGGAAAATACCGGAGTGAATTCAAGCATAGCCCCATCCCGTCCCGTTTTTGTGTGTTGATAATTTGACTAGAATGTTAGCATGTTAATAATTTTTTAAATCACACTGATAAACTGTCCTTTCACTTACTGATTTTGTTCTTATTTTGCAGTTCTCAAAGAAATGAAACCTCCCAGCAACGTCCTCTTGGCATGGAGCCTTTTTGTCTGTTTAATTACTGTGATGGTGGTGGGCGGGTGGGGGGAATATAGAAGAGGGAGCTTGGGCAGGTGGTGTGTGTGTGTGTGTGGGGGGGGGGGGGGTGGGGGGGGTATAGAAGAGGGAGCTTGGGTGGATAAGGGGTTGGGGTGGATAAGGGGTTGGGGTATATACTGTAGGGGTGGTTGGGGGGACAGTAGGGGTTTCCATTCAGTGCCCCTCTAAAATCTCACAGTCAGACCCTCCAGGATTTCATTAGTATCATCAAAATTTCACTTCACACCTTAAATTGATGGTTGCTAACTAAGTTAGAAACTTTCTTGGTTACAATGCAATTTCCCACTTTTTGTATTTTTTTTTTTTACCAAAATCCAATATATAGTGCATTATATAAAAAAAAAAAAAAATTGGGAAAAGTATCCCTGACCTTCCCGCATCACAAACAAAATTAACAGATTTTGCAACCATAGTATGGCAATAAATTATCATTTTATGGTAAAAAAAACAACCTTAATCAATACATTGATGATAAGGTCACAATTAACTCATGACATGCAGTACAGTATTATAATTAAAAAAGAATAAAAAAAAAAGAAATGTATACAAAAAACAAACAAAGAAAAAAAAGATAGCAGATATATCATCCTGTACAAGCCAAGCTTTATGGCTACAGGGCCTCAGGGGCTGGGTGTCAACCTGTGGTCATTTTTTACCCTATGTCTCTGTCCCACTCAAATATCAGACCTGCAAACCTTTTGGCAGTGGCAAGTTTTACTGAGGCTTATATGGAATTATGCCTAAATGATATCACATACCCCCACCTCCCCAAATATTGACTGCCCAAATTATTTCATATATCAAATATGACATAAAATTCACGCTCTAGCCCTCCCTCTGCATGATTGATTCCATACCCCACATGGACCCATTCCATGCCATGGTGGACACTGTCACCTTTTTTTCTTTTGTCTGATGAGTTTGCAGGTCTGATGTATCCTGTCTTAATAAATAAAAGGTAGCACTAGCTCAGCCAGTATGTCGTGCCACAAATCTGTGGACCCGGGTTCGAGTCCGACCTGAGGTCAATTCCTGATCCCTACCCTTCTTTCTCCCACTCATCTCCCACTCTTCCTGTCACACTCTATCCTATCCAATTAACGGCAAAAGGCTTTTAAAAAAAAAAAGACATCTTTTTAAAACAAACAAACAAACAAACAAAAAAACAATCACATTGTCCACAGTCATGATTTTATTTTTCTTAAAAAAAAATTAAAAGACAAATCTAAATATCAATAGTCTGTAACTGCATGATCTTCCACAAAGTGATCTTCATTTTCTGGTGCCATACCATAGCTGCAAAATCTCTACCCACAACCTCTATAGATACCACAACCTCTGAGAATACTGCAAAACATGAAAAAGGGCACCTGAAATCCTGGAGGGACTGGAGGGAAAAGAAAAAGAAAATGCTTCTGTTAAATATACTATATTAAAGAAAATACTATGTTTTCCCGTTAATGGCTTTTTATTATTATAATTGATGTTTTAACCCAGGTAAAAATAAACTGTGGATAATGTTAATAAATAAATATATATATTTGACCCTGTTGTGTCTTTCTTCATTACATAATCGATTATTCCCAGAAGCATAGCTGCGATCAACAACAGAACAGGGGTGGGGGGAAACAGGAAAAATACTGTAGGTCCACAGTTGAAAAATGAATGGTCAAGAACTCCTTGTTGGAAACCACTCTCAAGCAATTGTTTTTAATTATTTTTATTATTATTATTATTTATTTATTAAAGCTTAGACTGGTGAGTAGTACAACCATTTATTTGTTGGTAAATGTTTTTATGAATAATAAAGGCCTCAAACAAGAACTATTAGAAGCACGTAAGCCTAATGACTAGCATACAGAGTGCAAAAAACCATGCATTAATGTAATATCCCTCCATATCTAAACCGTCTCCGTCCCTAATAAAGAAAAGTGAAACTGAACATTTCAGAAAAATATGAGTCACAAACTTACTCTCATCCTTCCCACAACCGTCTGAAGCTGGAACCTAGTTTGTTTTATCTTGCTGAACAAACCCAGGCCCATATGTTTGTTTGAGTTTTACAACTTCTGTGTTGTCTCCCGGGATCTGACTTTTTCACTGTGTATTCAGGAGGCAGACAGCGAGCGAATCAAGGGGAGATGTCTGTTGTCATGCAGGAACTCATTTTGTACCTTTAACTGTTTCACTACTAGGTCTGGCATACGGACACACTGGATGTCTTTGTGTAGGGGCATACATGGGCATAGCACTAAATTCTGGTCCCTGAGCTATGAGCCCCACTCAATGCCTGGAATACAATTCCAGACTCAAAGGGCACCTCCTCCCCAGGAGTTCCATGTCAAGCCTGGAGTCCAGTTAACCTGGCGACGCCATCCTACGTACTTCCGCTAAATTTTAGATTTTAGCTCCGTACAGTTGTCTGGCCCAACCCCTACAGCTCGGTTTCTCTGGTTTTGCCAATCAGCACACAGTTTAGAGTGATGTCTCTGAACTTGCCTGTAGTTCAGCAGCTTGTAGTTCAACAGGAACGCGTTTGTTATTCTCCCCCCTACTTTCGAATTACCTTTACAAAATTGGTACATGACATTAACATCCATGATCTTGAGGACTTATTGCCACTACGATGTCAAAATAAATCGAAACAAGCCAGCGATGTGTTACTACTGAACGCGGAAGTTAATGGCGTGAGAGCCAGGTGAGCGAATACGTCATATCCAAACGGAATTAAGTTTCAATTGCATTGTTCCAGACTGTATGACGGAGTCAAAAGTCGGCTTATTAGCCAGCCTGGAGTCCACTCACAGTGGCTTCTCCCAGCTCAGCTCTGCTACAACCTCCTCCAGCCAATCACAGGCTAGCTCCACCCTCTCCAGTTAGTGGCAGACCAATTAGCAGTCAAGGGAGACGTGGAGTGACAGCTGTCATGCTGACTAAAAAAGGACCCGGACAAAAAATGCTGAATGGCATCCTGGACTGGAATATTCAGCCAAACTGTTGATGAAATGTTCATCTGGATTCTTGGAATATGGAATGTTTGGTTGGACTAAGATTATAGTGAACAAAAAAACACTGTAGACACTTATACATAGATAAGACTCTAGCCTAGATCAACTCTTGCCAATTACCTTCATGTATTGGTTGTATATTTGTATTAGAAAGGATACTATTTTTGAGCAGATGGTTGTTTGATTACTTGTGCTTAATCTGCAAATCTAAGAACCCAGCAATGCCAATTATCATAAACAATACCGTAAAACTCCAAATTATAGCCCGGGCTTTTATTTTCCCAAATCGCCAAAATGCACCGGCTTGTATTTGAGACAGGCGTCTATATGAGACAGGCCTTTAATGTTGAGATGTTCGTTGAGTGTGGGACAGATCATGTTAGAATTAGCCTACTATAATATCTTAGATTACTGGTATCTTAAAATAACGAAACGATTTGACAATGCGCGTTACCATCAAGCCTATGAACTTGTTGCCCGAAACACATCGACAAGAAAGAAAGGACAACATCCCGAAGTTAATGACACACCTATTATCTCTCCTCTCCTCTCTTCTCCCAAAACAACAACCTATACTATAGGCTACAGGAATTCATGGCCTTATGAAAAACTAATGATAAATAAAAAACGAAGTTGTATGCTATGGAATAATCCTTCAATAAACATGGTTTCAAACCTGCTGCGCAGACACCATGGACCCTGGTTCACGCAATCCTGCGTGTGCAAATCAGGCTACATCACTTTCTCTTTCTCTATGCGTCTACATTAAATTCTCTTCGCAGATTTCTTTTCTTTGAGGAGATGGCATCTTTGTTCACGATTGAATCAGGCATATCACTTTAACTAGAACAGGGTAGACTTAACGGGTGACTGCAACTTTACTTGCTGTGAAATAATTATTGGGACGTTATGCGTTGTTTCACAAGTGTCGGACTCGGTAGCCTATACATTGCATTGCCTAATATGCAAGGAGATCACTAAAATGTTTACCGTTAATGCCCTGAAAGTTATAGGCTTACTGAAAACTTCATACTTTTCCTGAAAATAATTTAATTACAGTCTGAGGAAGAGATCATGCTGCAAGTCCCTCATTCGTGTTCCTTTCACCTGCCATCATGCTCGCATGTGCGCAAGTTATGGACTGACTGCATGGTTCGCAATCTATAACCATACTGGCTTAAATAGACGAGTTTGGAAAATTAAATACCAAAAACCGAACCGAAAACTAAAAAAACAGACCAGGCCTCTATTTGAGACCGGCCTTTAACCCCAAACCTGTAGCCACACCAGGCGTGTAAAAGAGACAGGCGTCTATTTGGGACTTATTTGAAGTTTTACGGTATAAAATGTTGCTGGTGTACCTTTAAGCAGCATTGTATGGTTTAGGCCTGGGACAACACAATGATAACAAACACATTGGTTGATGTAAACACTGATGTGATGTAAAAAAAAAAAAAAAAAAAATTAGAATTTGATTTAGCCAAGTTCAGTTTCAGGAAGATGCTCATTAATTATTGGAAGCTGACGGGTTCCAACAAAGCACTCCACACTCCACTTCAAACATTCTGTTCCATTGTTTTCAATGCAACCTCCCTCACCAACACCCAACTCTGGCGCCGTCGATTGTTGAATATGATTGTAGTCTATTTTGTCAGAGCCGTTTAATCCACTCATGATTCTACATGCTAATGTAGGCCCTACTACTGTACTGTATATTCGTTGCTGGTAGTGCCGCAAAACAAAATTGTCAAATTCAAAAGTTTTCCGCAATGCTGTCGGAACTGGTGTGAAGAGGCGTTATAGCAGTTGGATCCAGTAATTAATACAGCAACAAAAGCACGCAACACAACAAAGATAAACTAGAAATGCAGAGTGCCCTCCTCAGGGCACCGGCACCAACAACACCCAGCTGATTGACGGGTCCTGGGTGGTGGGACAAGACTGCAGCAAAGTGGAGACCACACTCACCTGCAGGAGGCATACAGGTGTGTGTGTGTGTGTGTGTGTGTGTGTGTGTGTGTGTGTGTGTGTGTGTGTGTAAACTATAAATAAACTAGAAATGCAGAGAGTGAAGACTTCCGCTGAGGCAATATGGTCACTAACGTCCCCTAGAGTTCTGACGTTTACAGCTGGACGTGATATCTGTCTGTAGTGAGAAATTCATTTTTAAAAAATCATGAGGCACCAATCAACACCACAATTTAAAGAGTTCTTCTTTGGGCAAAGACACACCTCTGGTGAAAATGTCATGCAAATCTGGCAGTAACTTCTGCTGTAAAGTTGCTAACAAACAAACAAAACGATACAGTTCTGGCGAAGTCATAACCTCCTGGGCAGAAATCACAATTTGATTTGACTTAACGATTTTTGGAATCCACTAAGTTAAAATTAAACATTAAAAATCTCTGATCGTTTTGTTTTCCTTTTTATGGAAAGTAAATAAACTCTGCTAAGTAAATACATTATCATGCTGACTATATATTTTTATGACTATTTATACGCACTTATATAATAAAGTGTACTCTACTCTGTATAATATACTGTACATATTTTAAAATAAAAAAATCTATTCTAAATTAGTGTATCTTCACTGTCAGCTGTGTGTGTGTGTGTGTGTGTGTGTGAGAGAGAGAGAGAGAGAGAGAAAGAGAATGTGTGTGTGTGTGTGTGTGTTCTATAAAATTGAATGCAAGTTGTCTGACAACCTACATATCTGTGTGATCACTCTATCTGGCTCATCAACAATGATGCAGGTCACAAAAACTGCACTTCACAAAATGCACGCACACACATCAAAATGCTTTTAAATGCACTCCACAAACACCCACACACCAATGCACTTTGAAATGCACTTCACACACACACACACACACACACACACACACACACACACACACACACACACACCAATGTGATTTAAAATGCATTCCATAAATACATACACATACACCACCCTGCAAAGGGTGGGCCGAGACATCAATCACTCTGAACAATGCCTTTATCATAAAATCTGCATATCAAGGAAACAGTGTTGCTGATCATGGGAGCATAATTCCAGTAAGTAGAAGACAACTTCCTGAATACATGTGAAGAAGTGAAACCCAGCATGCTTAATCAGTAATGATCACTTGGCTTTATAAGGTGAGCACAGTTTCTGTAAAGACTTAGGCTACTTCCTTGCCACGGCTCCAGGTGCAACACAACACCTGGCGACAAGCAAAGCCGGTTTTGGGCATATGCAAAATAGGCAGTCATCAAGGGGGCATCACAATACATTTAATTCTATTTTTCTTCGGTTAATACTTGTGTTTTTAGAAAAGAGGGGGCAGACCTTTCATCCTGACAGGTTAAAATGCAGGAACTGTAGCTACAGGCCTTCATTTGCACAGTAAAAGTATTGCAAAATAACCAGCCGATGTCCAATGGAATTTTACAATTCTTTTTACGATTGTTTACAAACTAAAATAAATATTTCGTAATCATTTTCAAAATTCTAAGAGTATCAAAACACCTCCACTGATGTGCACAATATCACAATGTCTGCTTCACACGTTTTGAAAAACTCTACACACAGGGATATATTAAAAAAAAAAAACTTAGACACAGAAATCACCTATCAGTTCTCGTATTTGCATTTTAAAGACACTGCCCTCCAAAATACTGCACAAATTAATCCACTGAGGTACAAAGCCATTAAGCGTAAACACACTCAAAATTGGAAACACAATAAACAGTCATACATACTGCATAAGTACATATAATAGGCCTATGCCAATTCATGACAAAATGATACCTTCTCTAAATGAGCACATTGCTTAGCTCTCTCTCTCTCTCTCTCTCTCTCTCTCTCTCTCTCTCTCCAAATATTAATATACAGCAGTGCTTTCACAGCAATATCAAGGATGGGTATATAGTGGCTTCGAAACAATACATTTGACTGTAAACAGTGTTGGGAGGGTTACTTTTAAAATGTATTTCGTTACAGATTACAGAATACATGCCCCAAAATGTATTTTGTAACGTATTCCGTTACGTTACTCAATATGAGTAACGTATTCTGAATACTTTGGATTACTTTTAATGTTATGCTTTTTTACAACTGCATGAATGTAGCAATCACATCCTGTAAATGTTTGTCTTTATCAACAAATTGGCTGTTCAGCCCCAGTCTCCAATACATACGTTTGCAGTAGATGAGATATTAGGGTTTGTTAACATAAGCAAGGACGAGTTATCCTAAAGGGCAACATGGGCAGTATGGCCTCGGTCACTAGCTGGCTTCAGTTTTTGAGATCAGGAAACATAACACTTTTTTTATTAATTAGATGAGCTTAAAGTTTGTTTCCTTCTGCATTAACAGGACCTAGCAAAACCAAAAAGCATTTTCCCAAACGTGAACTGCATTTGGAGGTTTCAGCCACTGAAATGGGCTACTTTGAAAAACTCCAGGCAAAGTGGAGATTTCTATAAACACACGTTTTCAGTCTATTGACAGAATGCGTAAATGTTATTTAGCTAATTTTATTTCTAATTGTGCCAGCTTTATTATTTAGTCCTAGGCCTACTTGCTTATGATTCTTGCCGCTGAGTGGGGTGCATTTCATTTGCTAGGTGCAGTTGTGTTACTGACATCATCGTCAGGAGGATGTTTAATAGCTATTATTGCGCTTTGTTTGGCTTAGTTTCCGACAATGCGGGGAATTACCCAAATTAGAGAGGGGATGGCTAAACACGAGAAACTGTAAAATACCGCTGAGTAATCCCTTGATTTTTACAAAGTAACTGTATTTTAAATACCACCCATTTAAGCTGTAACTGTAACTGAATACAGTTACTCATAATTTGTATTCTGAATACAGTATTCCGAATACATGTATTCCGTTACTCCCCA
>JAODXP020002512.1:0-28400 GCA_027497455.2 Sardinella longiceps | reverse complement strand
ACACACAATGCATTTTGTGAATAGCCTAGAAATCTAGACCCCCCTAGCGGCAGCAAATTCATTTGGCCACTACAGGAGTCTAGCCAGGCTCGGCAGAGAAGAAGGCGCCCAGATCTAACTTGTATCAGACCAATCAAATCGTCCTGAGGGGTAAGGGAGAAGTGACGAAAGAGAGTTGCAGAGATCTCCGTCTTTTTGTTACGCTGAAGCAAATCCAAAATTTGTGGAATGGTACTAATAAACTGAGTCGCTATCGTTTTATGGAGTTATTGAGAGTTTTTTGGATGTATCCCTGATATTCCCCAACTGGTTGTCATCATTTCAAGCCTAAGGAGTAAGTTGTTACTGTTTGTTTTTGTTGCAGATGAAATTAATATTAGATCAGGCAATGACAATGATTATGATACAAGTTATTAAAAATAATAATATTAGCGAGCACTAGGCTAGCTAGGGGCGTCTAGATTTCTAGGCTAATCGTGTGCAGAGGCGATTTGACCGACAACGGCTGCACCCGCCCTCTACCCAATCCAGCCCTTCCAGACTCAAGTACAGAAAATCTTCTGTACAGAGATGGCCTGTCAGGCTATTTTGTGAAAGCTCCTTGCAAAGTCAATTGGATTCGTCGACGGACGTGTACAGTCTGAAACAGGCGTAATTACTCATGGTCCACTGACACACGTACACAAGGTGACCTTTTTGAGCAATGACAGTGTTTCTGGGTGTTGGCGTTCAGGCACATTCCCATTGACATTAGGTTCACACAGGTATTTTCCTATAGAGATCAAATCTTCTATATGTAACGGATGCCAACTAACTCGACTAGCTGGCGGCAGTATGTGTAAATATTCCCTAATCCTTGATGAACGCTTCGGACTGCTGAGTTGGAAACCTGTGGTGGCAGGTTTGAGATCTGTGTGCTGTGTGGACTTTCCCCGGCTACATGTAGGCAAATTTTCCTGATCATTACTGTAAATCACAAGTTATATCCATTACAGTAGGTGGTTGCTCAGCCACAGATGCCCCAAAAGTTGCCAAATATGTCATACAGTAAGTTTAAGACTTAACAGGTGTATTCCATCTTTGGGTGAAAGACTTTTCTCATGATCATCTCTGTTTGTTGGTCTTTCATGAAGGACGATGGACAAAACATCATCTTCAGGAACGACATAGTGTCTTTTGATGACCCCAGTAATGTCATCACCAGGAGATACGATGTGGTCATGGAGATTGTCTGCAAGTTTCCAAAAACAAATGGTTCGGCTACAGTCAACTTTGGCCTTCACCAACCATCTCTCACCTTTGTAGAGAGGGGCTTTGGTACATTGACCTACCAGTTTGAATTCTTCCACTCACCCAATTTCCAGCAGTTGATTGACCCAAACACCTACCCTCTGGAGTACAATCTGGGGGACATGATATACATGCAGATTGACTCCGTCACCTCTATCGGAAACATGGAGTTGTTTGTTGACTCTTGTGTTGCTGGTCCAACTAACACACCAAACCAGGCAATGTCCTACACCCTCATTAACAATGGGTAAGACCTGCTTTGACTTCTACATCATGCACAATTAAATGCCAAGATGTGTATCTTTCTATTTGTTTAAATGTATCTCACCTCTTAAATCCATTGTTTGTCCCTCTGAAGATGCCAGATGGACAGCACTGTGCAGATGTACTCCAGTCCCCCATCCCAAGTCCGACTAGGGTTTCAGGCCTTCAAGTTCATTGGGATGTATGACCAGGTAAAGACCAGATCTCCCTGTTTAAATGGACTTTTTATCAGAATAGAACCGGAACACTAGCTAAACGAAAATAGAAATGACCCATGTAAATACCCCAATTGGAACAGAATTTCTGTTCTGATCGCAAATTTTAAGTCAGAACAAAAGGGGTGATTTTGCCCCTTCAGGATGGAATGTTTCCTGACAGAATGTTTATCAGAAAAGTTTTATAAGAAAATTTCAGTGAGTTATTTTCTCACAAAGCTTAAATTAGTTGAAGTGCAGAGAACGCATGGGCTCAAGGTTTTACTTTTAGCAGCTACCATTTTGCTAACTGAAATCTGGATATTCACCATGCGTAAACGCCTTCAGTGTCATGAACTACTGTATTTCTGTTACACTGAATGGACCTGTTTCTCTGGAGGTTCCTGTTGGTAATTTAATAGAGAGGTGCGGTAACAGAGTGTTCATAAGGTCCCTCCATGTTTGTTTGCAGGTGTACATCACCTGTTCAGTCATCATGTGTAAGGTTGGGGATCCCGGCAGCAGGTGTTCCAAGGGCTGCATTGCAGGTAGTCCAACCAACAAGAGGGAAACTCACCAAGAGACCTCCCAGCACTACATTTCCCAGGGCCCCTTGCGTCTCAGACGGGAAGCCTCAGACATGAAAGCCAGCCAGCCAGGTAATACATTTCTCCATAATAAAATATGATTAAAGGGGAAGTTTGGTTTTTAACACGTTTAGCCCCTTTTCTGGAGTGTCTAGGATGAAATAGAATCATCAACATCAAAATTTTGATGATTGCTCCTGTCTCTGATATTTGGCTCATTTAGAATCCCCCTTTTCTGCTTCAGAATGGCTTCCTTTGTGCATGTCCGATAATGTCCTTAAAACAACCTTAAACGTTTATTTTAAAACTTGTGCTGCTCACCAAGTGTTTAGTGGTGTCCACTAATGTTCTGAAACAATTATAGTAGCAAAGTACAGTTTCTGTCAAGTTTTATATGGTATTTTGAACATTCTGGAACTATTTTTTCGGCGTAGCAACACCAACTAGCACAACAAGAAGACAAATAAAGCTGGATAGGAACTGTATTTCGCTCTGATAATTGTTGTGGAACATCTACAAACCCCACTAACCACTTGGTGAGCTGCACATGTTTAAAAACAAAGGTTTAAGGTTATTTTAAGGCCATTATCGGACATGCATAAAGCAACCTATTCTGAAGCAGAAAAGGGAGGATTCTAAATGAGCCAAATATCATAGACAGGAGCAGTTGTCAAAATTTTGGTGTTGATGATTCTATGTCATCCTAGACACTCCAGAAAAGGGGCTAAAAATGTTAAAAACCAAACTTCTCCTTTAAGCAGTACTAGTTTACAACAAGGTGAATGTAAGTCACAATGTGTGTCCAAGTCATATGTCTTAGCAGTTAGCAGGTAAACAACCTTAAATTTGCTTTAATTCCTTAGCAATTTAACCTTGACCATTAACTGTGGTGTATATTAGTAATAACTTTCACCCTCTCTGTTTTGCAGAGGCCCACAACGTTGTGAACCTGAACTTTGTTGTTGCTGTCTGCGGTCTACTGGTGGCTGTTGCTATGGTGTGTGGAGTGGTGATCTATAAGACCCGAGGGTCAAAGGTCAAATATGAAACCATGCAATCCCCAACGATTTAAAGTAGCCAGCTTTCACAAAGGCAATATGGAGTATTCTTGATAAAATGGTGCCGATGCTTTTATAGGCCATATTGTCCTTTTTTCATGTTAGCCCCCCTACAAGAAATAAATTGAACTGGGGATAATACTTAAAGATTTGTAATACACTACATCTGTGGGGGTGGTTTATGGGTAGGACTGTATATGATGGTGGTGAGTTGACATTTTCCCAGTTTCCAGTTAAAGCATATTACAGGTCAGTCTGTAGTTACTTCACTTTACTTTCATCTCAAAATATACAAGCAATGCACAGGGGAGGTTCTGATAATTAAATGGTTAACTCAATTTTGTACTTAAATAAAGGATATGTGGATAAATCTTTACAGGTGTGAATATTTGTATGATATGTGATATGGTTCTGTAACAACAGAGAAACGGAAAAACATACCACTATTAACAACACAAAGTAGGCAATACAATCCCCTAATACAATTGATTACATACACTGGGTCTCATACTGCCAGTTGCCAGCATTAACTTGCATGAGCTACAGTGCTGATCACGCTCTAGTCACATGTAACCCTCGTGGCCACGGGAGAAATAGCAGCACATGGCCGCCTTATCACCTTAAAGGTGCGTTCAGATTCATCTAACATGAGGGTGACCATATTTTCATTTGGGAAAAGCGGGACACCTTGGGTGGAGTGTGGAGGGGTATGAGATTTTTCAACATAGGATATCTATTGAAATAGTAGGCCTATTTGAACTTTTTTTTTTTTTTTTTAAATTTTGAACTCCCCCTGCTAATTATGGACTTTGTTAAATTCACTTATTGTATTAGTTACATTATTATATGCATGTCTTTGTCTAGCTGCTATAGAAAAAGGGGAAGGTCTGAAATACCCCAGCACCACCTAAATTGGATGAGGGTGCTCCAATTCTGCAATTGGATGATATAAAACTTCAACATAATCTCACAGAAATCTGTGAAATGAACACAATTCATAAAATCACACCTACTGAAAGTTATTGCTTCTTCCCAATACATCACTGAGCAATGCTGAATATGCAGCTGTCTCTTTTAAGCACAGAATTCTTTAGGCTATTCATGATTTTGTGTCCACAGTGACCCTGCCACTGATTGTGTTTAGTGAGTTGTGTTTCATTTCACTTCTGTGAGATCAGGGGGGTATTCCATCAACGGAGCTATTCGCTAAACCGCGCTAATTTCGGCAAGCGGCGCTAGTTTTAGTGTGAGTTCAGTTCCATTACTCTTGCTAACAGTAATCGCAGCTGAGTTGCTGGGGTAACATATGCTCCCGAACTAACCAGCTCCGTGGCAGGTTAACTGCAAGGCTTAATAAAGCGGTGTCTCAGAAAATGCAATCAGTCAGAAACATAAGTCACCCAAAAAGGTTCCATACACCTGCTTAATAATCTTTCCCACCAAATAAAGGTTGATAGGTTATGCAAACACTTTGATCATGCATGAATTCCCCTTTTTACTAAACTACTATTGATATTTCGAAGTATCTATTAGGAATAATTTTAGTTACGAATTGCATGCATAATCAGAGACGTGTCACATGCCGGCCCATCACGTGGTGTCTGGAGTTGTAGGCTACGTCTTAATTGAATGATTGATTGATTTCAGTTGCAGGTGCAAGTCTGCTGTGACAGAACAACATGAGACTGGCAATTTGTTCCAACAAGCAATGGTCAAACATTATGATTCAAAATATGTTTTCAATCACCTTTTCAAATTTCTGCTTTGCCAGTAGGCCTACTATTATAAAAATGTGATATTCAGTTATTTCACACAAAATTCAACAGATGACGTATGCATATCGAAGTTTCTTTCTTAAAATTCTTTTAGTTCTGCCTTAATTTTACAACAGTTCATCAGGTATTCCTAAATCACTTTTTTAGGTCTAGTGTTGAGCTCGTGCACGTAGCCTTGTTTAAGTTAACGAGAGGCAGGCGCAGCTAACTTGCGTTGATGGAATGGCTTCAGCCTCATCTCTGAGTTGACGCTACTTCAAACGAGGCTTAATCACATAAGCACCGATATCATTAGCGCCTTTGCAGGAATACCCCCCTGGTTGAAAACTTATCTCAAAGTTTACAGGTCTTATAATGTGTGATGATTTTACCAAGTTCAGCCTTAAACACTAGAAAAAAATTCCCTTTTCTAATGGGCGATCTTTACACTGAAATTGAGCAATCTTATTCTCAAGCAAGTACGTTACCAATGATACCAACGGATAGATCTGATTGTCCAGTTTAATTTAATACCAAATACCTCCATTGTAAGAGCAGATATCTACCCATATAAAGCTTCCGAAAGATAATGAAGCAAAACCCGCGATATGTGTTGCAGAGCGAGTATAGCGCGCAAAAGGATAACGCTGGATTAATTGAAGTACCCATGATGAATGTTTAACAAACTTATTTTTGGCTATCTGGATTACGTCACACGCAGCGGCGTGTGCAGTGTCCTAGTGCCTATAAATTTAATGGTCCAATGATGAAGGTAATTTTAAAAAGCAGGACATTTCCTCACTTTCTAAAAATAACCCCGGACGCCCAGGACAGGACGTGAAATACGGACATGTCCCGCAAAATACGGACGTATGGTCACCCTATCTAACAGAAGCGAACGCTCGCTGCAAACATGTTCGCATTAAAAAGTGGAATTTGAACGATTTTGTGTAATGTTTGTTCTAAACTGTAAATAAAAATGGCAAAATGAGTAGAAACTACTTGCAGGAGTCTATTAATACTTAATAGTTGCTGTGAGTTGCTGTTCGCCTATGTTTGCGAATGTTCCCCTCTGTTAGCGAAGTTGGACGCACCTTTAATTGAACTGGATCATTTAGCATTACAGCCTCAGGGCTTTACACGTACATAAATGCTACTTATTTACAGCAAATACACAGTTTCTAAAACAACATTCACATTAAACAGTTCAATAACTGAAATAAAGTTGGGTTTCAGATCTAAGATTCACTGCCGGGGTTTCAGCTCACACGCAACTATAGCCTAACGACCGATTCAGAGCTGAGTGTGAGCAGGGAGTAAGCGGTTTTGGCCGGTTTTCGTTTAGAATAGCCTACATGTTGACAGGTTAGATCATTCAGATTGAACACGTGTTCTGCGCGGCTCCTGTCCGGTTTCTGAGCGTCTTTTTTGAAATAGAAAGGAGTTCTATTTTTCCACGTGTTTTCAACACGGTAAGCGTGCCTTGCCACAGATTTTAAATGCAGAGCTCAGCCAGCCGGTTCGCGCAGAACACTGCAGAGACAAGTTCTGGTGTGAATGCACAAGCCCACAGGCACCTCTCACGGACTACTCACGGACAGCCCTGCTCTCGCACCACCAACACACAGTTTATGTGTGAATCGGGTTTCAGCTCACAAGCAACTATATATGGTTCACTGTCGGGTTTCAGCTCACCCGCAACTTTAATTCACTTATAGGCCTACACTCTCTTCCCCCACGTCCGAGAAACCGAGGCCTAATCAGGACTAAATGAGGTCAATATTGGCATGCTTGCATCCTATCGAACACATACAAGACTCTTTCAGTACCCTTGCTCAGGAAGTGCTATATCCTTATTCCTTAATGTCTTATCTCAAATATTCTCTTTTTCTCAGTAACTCAAATATTGTCTTAAGTTCTTATAAAGATTCATTAGACCAGGGGTGTCAAACATAAAGCCCGGGGCCTTATATCAGTATATAAGTGCTGTTTCTATAGAACCTGAAAGTAGGACAATCCACCAGCGTGGATGAGATGAGAATAGCCTGGCTCTTTGGTGTTGCACGTTTAACACCCTGGGGCCCTGAGGGGGGGTCACCAGACCAGGTGAGGTCATTGTTGTCTTCTGTTTCACAGACTGTAATCATTTCTGCTTTGGTTCCATTGTTTATGAGTATAACTGGAATATTGTGAGACTGCATTGTTTGAAAAAGGGTTATATGGCATTGCAAAGTGGAAGAAGTGATACGAGTGTTCAGTTCAAGTGAAAGCAGCAGCCTCAAGCTGAACAGGAAAACCACAGGCCCTTTTCTGTTTCCTGTTGTTAAATAAAAATGTGTTGACTTCATAAGGGACAAAGGGGAAAACATTTGGTCAAATCATTTAACAAAAAAAATCAAAGGGAAACATTTTAGCAAAGACAAAATGTTAACATTTGTCAACGTATGTCAAGTTTAGACATACAGTACTTGCTAGATTTATTTATTAATTAAGAGAAGTGGAGAGAGAAAGAGAGGGAGTCTCCTCACAGGCCTCAATCTGAAAGTAAAACTAGCTGGATTGACAGAAAGTAAAACTAACTGGGCATATTTTACGCCTTCTCCATCACATCGCATAAATGACAATCCTCAACAGGAGAAGGAACTCATCTGTTAACCTTCCTTAATATAACAGAAACTTTAAGGTAAGACTATAAAGAGAAACCATGATGCTTAGAGTAATGTGCCATAAAATGACAACATACAGTACTATTTAATATATTTGGTAAAGTGCCATAAACTTAGAACATACTATTTCATATATTGTAATTTACTGTATTTATGTCACTGTGTGTGACTACGGCGGCATTTCCGCCTCCTCTCAAGCTAAATCATTTTTTACACATTCCCACAAATTTACACTCCCACACATACATTTAAGATTGAATTAAGACTATAAACATGTACTGTATGTCTATGACATTTATGTAACTAGGGGACAATAGGGGCATAGTCAGTCTGTTTGTGTGTCTATCAATCACTGCAGTGAAATTTGACACAAAAAATTGGCTTATGGAGAAATACGGATGTCTCTCTTCATTTAATGTTTCCCTGAATATCAGCCTGTCAAAGCAAACGCGTGTAACACTACCGTTGTGTGTGAGACGGACAAAGGCTGCATCTGCCAAAAGGAGAAGCACTCTGAAAGTAATCAGTCAGGAGGCCTGCATTTTCTTTCCAGGGAGCCAATAACGGCAAGTTATGGGAGCCTCTAATGCAAAAGAAATCCCACCACCTCTTCCTGTGCCTTGTAAGTCTGCCACATACCCATGCAGCTAATACCTGTATAATAATGTTGATTCATCATGATAATTAAATGTTTTACTTTAGACCTTTCATATATTTATGTTTGGGGGTCTATCAGTGAAGCTGCCAAACCGTATGTAGGAAAGTTGAGAATTTTGAGAGTATGGCCTCTTGATTTATTTGACCAAGTATTATGTAGTCAAGCATTCCAGCGCCACCAATAGGTCAAAGTTGGAGTTGCATCCATGAGTGCAATTTCTGACCTGCATGCCCAGTTTTCAAAACTGACATAACATTTGAATTCTTGGGTCAAGCCGAGTTCAACTGGCCCTATTAAAGCTTTTTCTGCCGTATTGGATTTTCTGCCATATTGGATTTGTAAAAATGTGAAAATTTTCAGCAGTTACAAGCTTTGTCCAATTTTCATGACAATTTGCACACATATGGTCCTCAGACCATTCCTCAGAAAGTCTGTTTATAGGCGTTTCGAAGTTCTGAAGCATTTGCCTGGAACAGTCAATTGAAAATGGCGGCAAAGCTGCCAAACAGGAAGTGAGGTCATATCTGAGCTATAATAAGTAAAAATGCATTATAGCTCAGTAACGTTTTTGTGTGAGGAAACCAAATTTGGGACATGGACCGATTATTCAATCCAGAATATTGGATTTGACCTGGATTTGACCTCTGACCTCTAGGGGGTGCTATTATCCACCATTTTGGATTATATTGAAAGTGAAAGCACATTTTCACAGGTCACAAATTTTAATGAATCTTAATGAAATTTGCCACAGATGATCTTCAGACCATTCCCGACAATATCTACTTATAGTTGTTTTGACATTTAAGGGTTCACCCCTCAGAGCCAATCGAAATTAGTGGCGAAACCTAGCCTGGGAGTTCCCATGCTCCTTTGCACGCTTATTTCTTTCCACTCTGCAAAGCAGCATGGTGACCATGGCCATTTTTCTCGCTTACTTTCGGTATCCAATCGCAGAACAAAAAGGGATTTGTACGGCCCTCGATTGCATTTCACGTCACATGGTGGCTCTGGTATTGGCTCCGAGGTATGTACAGACGCTCTGATAGACATTCGTAGCGCCCAATAAACGGCTCTGGACAATTGTAAACGATGCTTCCGCTACGAGAAAATGCAATGTAGGTCCCCAGACTAAATATCACTTGTGATTTTAGTTTGGCATTCGCCAGGCTAGGCTAAACCCCCAAACATGAGGTCATATTTCTTTGGTGTACCAATTTCAAACTTGGTACATTGACTTGGGTTCACATCCTAGTTGGGGCTCAACAAATATGGTGACCTTTGACCTCTGGAGGGTGAAATAATTTGTGACAAAGGCTTATATTTCAGTAACGTCTTTAAAACCAAATTTAGTACAAGGATTCATGACCCAATTCTGAGGACATATACAAATTTGAGGACCTTTGCGGATGTTGCCATTCTGCTCGACCCCACCATTGCTGCTTGCTGCTATATTTGTCTATAAATCCATACATGTTAGGTCAAAGGTGCAAAATCCTCCACCTTAAAACATTTTTGCTAAGCATTTTTAGGTTGTTTCTGAAACATTATGCAGCCAAAGTTCAATTCTCTCCATGCCTCCTTTCTCTCTCCCTCACAGTGGATAATCTCTCTCTCTCTCTCTCTCTCTCTCTCTCTCTCTCTCTCTCTCTCTCTCTCTCTCTCTCTCTCTTTATGTGTTTGGACATCATCTGTGTTTTGTTTAAGTGTACGAAAATAACTGGAGGGATTTCGACTTTACATCACCGTAAGTAGAGATTTTCCCTAAGATGCATTTGATCATATTAGCACTACCCAAATTAACACTTTAACTCAATTGATAAATAAATTTAAAAAAATCTGATTAAAAAAAGAACTCAGATTAATCCTGATTGATATAGTTCCACTTTAAAGACATGCATTATGCTTAAGTGGCATGACAGCATAGGAACTAAAGTACATAAAGACATTGTAGCAACTTGCATTGTACCATGTTGGTAGGTGTTTCGAAAACACCCATATTTGCTCTGCTACATGGTTCCCATTAACATGGTACTTTGATCTTAGTCCACACGGCAACGCAACGACATTTTTTTTTTAGCGGGTTGAAAAAAATTGCGTCCATAAACGCATCAGAGCGCTAAAAAATCTCTGCCATATGGCTCCGTTTTCACTCAGTGGAATAATGTAATACATATTATATGTATTACATTATTACATGTATACAGTTTCAGTATATGGGCCGTTTCATAACAAGAAGAAGTCAACACAACAGTTCATAAAAGTTCGTTGTAAGGATCGATGCTAAGGTGATGTCTGTTTATGAACATACAAGTTAGTTAGTAAAATAGTTGGGATGGATGGATCTGATCAATGACGGTAGAGTTCAGATAGCTAGCAGTTTAGCCAGGGATAACATTAGGCTAAATTGCTATGCTAGTGATTTTATAGCCTAGCCTACTGTGCCAGCCTAGGCATTTGAGAACTGACAAACTGATAATTTGATAGTTAAACAAGGATTTAGAGGTTTTGTAGCAAATAACAACACCTGCAGCAAAGCTCTGTGAAACACGCTGTTGGTGGTCAGCTTAGATCCTTCTGACGAACTTTCACGAACTGTTGTGTTGACTTCATGTGAAATGGATTATTTACTGAAACTGTATATTGCCGCCTGTTGGCCAGGCATATGTATTACATCATTTCCATGAGTACAAAACGTTGCCATGAAGATGGCATTTCCCGCACGTTGCCGTGTGTATGGGAATCGCACCCCTGGCCATCAAGTGTAGCCCCCTGCAGTGTAAGGACCAGACTCTCTGGACATTGTTAGAATGACTGATTCCATTGACAAACAGTACAATCTTTTACTTCCTCGTTCAAGCCAAGAAAATTGAAGTTGGCAACGACATTGGTCTCTTATCATCATCAAGAACTGTGACCATCATCTATATACGAATCCGACGAAACTACCGGAAGTAAGCAGGCGCCATTATTGAGCTACCCAAATCGCCAACCTGTCCATAGGGATAGCGTGATAGCACACCATAAAATACCTTGATTCACTACTACTTAGAGTATTCCGTGGTCTTTGCTGTTAGCTGTCATTGACTGATTGCCAAAAAGGTTTGTTGACAGTCCAACAATGGCGCTGCCACAAGATGGCAGCCTACACAAAACACTCGTCGGATTTGTCTATTGCTTTTGATTTCATGGAGAGAATTGATTAATTATAGTAAGTACTCTTGTTTACTCCCACAGAAGAAAATGTGATATGCTGAAGGAGCTGAGGAATCTGAAAATAAAAAACCCAGAGGTTCAGCGCTTGCGTATTCTTGTGCACGGTCCTGTTGGAGCAGGAAAGTCCTGCTTCATCAGCTCCATTGACAGCATCTGTAAGGGTCGCATGGCCCAAGGAGCTCAGGCTGAGAACCTATCTGACAAGAGCTTCACCACAACAGTAAGATAATAAGGTTGATCATAGACTCTACCTGCACATATTTTCATACCCTTCTATGCTGTTGTTTAAATGGTCATGTGGTAAAAATTACTTGAAATGTGTTTATCATTACATTGACCTTTTGTTTCTTTGAAGGGTTTTTGTTACTTTCAAGTGTTTTGATAACTACTTCAATCACATTTAAAGATTAAGGAAAAATGTTACTATTCAATATTTGATATGCTTAAAAGAAATCTATTCAACATCTCTCAGAGCTAGTAAATGGTTGATGGTCCACTGATGATGAAGAAGATGATGATATATGCTTTATTGTCCCAGAGGGAATTTTGTCTTGAACTCATGCACTGCATAAAATGCCCAACAATAAAAACACTTTCAAGACAGACAATTCAGCATGAATAACACATAACAAGCTAACGCAATGCTTTGAAACATTTTGCTACGTATATAAAAAAATGTATCCATTATCCATCCAAATCTGACTCTGATCTGTGCAGGCCAAATTGATAACAAAACTGCATTATGCTCTTCCTGACTACAAGCTGAGCCAGTAGGCGGTGTTCACCTGGCTACAGTGTTTTATCAATGTAATTCACCTTTTTCACCTGGCCGCCATGTTCCGAACGAAAACGAGGCTCGGGTGGTAAAACTAGAAAAAGTGCCGACTAAAGGTTAATTTAATTCAATTAAATTTTATTTGTAGATCACTCAAATACAGTGCATTGTCTCGCGTCACTTTACAGAAAGTACAGGAAGCATCCATGAGAAACAGGGGCAAGGAAAAACTCCCTTCGCTTTATAAATATAATAATTAATAATTTCTCACAGATGCCGGACAGAAAATCTACTGTTGGTCCCCTCTCTTACTGTTGGTCAGGTGGAAAGTTGGGCAGATGAGGGGCATCCCATCCCCAGAAGCTACTTTTGGGGAAGTTTTACCACCCAAGCCTCGTTCTAGTGCCTCATAGTGACGTAGGTGAATATAAAACTCACAAAAAAGTATGTTGACATCATCAGCAAATTTGATTATTTGATCTTGGATGTATTTATAGTTCTACACTCAGAAAATGAGAGATGGGGAAACTGAGAATTTCCTGTCGTTTGTGATAAGTGACATCATGGGACTGGAGAAAACTACTACAGCTGGAGCTCATGTTGATGACATCATACTGGCTTTAAACGGTCATCTCAAAGATGGCCACCAAGTATGTAGCCTCTCTCTCTCTCTCTCTCTCTCTCTCTCTCTCTCTCTCTCTCTCTCTCTCTCTCTCTCTCTCTCTCTCTCTCTCACACACACACACACACACACACACACACACACACACACACACACACACACACACAAAGACACAAGTCAAGACTCAAGTCTTTGAGATTGATTCCATCCACACTTGTTTAGTAAGTTGAACTATTCCAGCAGTAGTATTGGCCTATCCACAATGGATGGCCCATTCACTTTTACTCAAGCATAGTCTACACTTCTGTAGCTTAATGAGACCAATAGCCTACCATAAGCATTTTCAACTGGTACGACACCAGCTCTTTTTAATATATCTATTACCAATAGTGACTTAAAATGTACTGTGACAGAAACAAATAAGCTACCCTAACTTGTACACATACATGTTTTTAATTTTTTTTCATGCTCAGTTTAACCCTGGAGCTCCTCTGAAAAAGGGCAGTGAATTCTACAATGACTGTCCAACTCTGAATGATAAGGTCCATTGCCTTGTCAGTGTACTTCCTGCGGACAAAATCTCCATGTTGGGCACACCTCCTGAAGATTCTCTTAAAGATTATCCTGATGTCATCCATAAACTGAGAGAAATCCGGCAGAATGCATCAGCACTGAGTAAGCCCTTTTGTAAACTGTAGATGTCCACATAGGCTACATTATATTTAATTCAACAGCCACACTCAGATATAACAAAATGCTAAGCGTTATTCAACATTTTTACATAAAATAAAAAAAAAGATCACTGCCTCTATTCTTGTAGGAATCCCTCAAGTCATTGTAATGCCAATGGTGGATAAGGCCTGTCCTGAAGTACACAAGGACCTTAGGAACATCTACAAAAGCAAGAGGATAAAAGAGAAGGTTTGTTGTGGGGTGGCTTTAGGTGTGTGTGTGTGTGTGTGTGTGTGTGTGTGTGTGTGTGTGTGTGTGTGTGTGCAGAGAACAAAGGAAACGAGACATTGCAAAGTGGGCGTAGGCATTAGTCCAACCCCCAGAACACTTCACACAGCTGACACCTAGAGTACAGGGAAACACAAAAGCACTATCCCTTTGCACAACACAGCGCAGGGGCGTAGGTTAATGTGTCCATTTGGTTATTTTGGACATTTGGATATTTGAATGCCTGTAATACTGGATAGAGTGAATTTGAATTTCCCCTTGGGAATCCATAAAGTATCTATCTATCTAGAGTAATAATTCTTTATTTATTAAAATGCAGACAGACAGACTACTTATAGTGATGCTAGAACCCACTATCCACAAAGTGTGTGTGTGTGTGTGTGTGTGTGTGTGTGTGTGTGTGTGTGTGTGTGTGTGTGTGTGTGTGTGTGTGTGTGTGTGTGTGTGTGTTTGTCTCTGCTGCATCTTCAGAGCACACATTATTGTGTAGCTTCTCTGGGTATCTTCTGTCCTGGTAGCAAGTGGTCCCACTGGGCTAACTGCACCAATATCTTAATCTCCAAATAACACCTTTTCAGACATGAAGTGTATGTGCACACTCTGGATTAATTTTGGTTTGCTAGCCTTTTAGCCAATAACTTCTCAATGTTACATCTTTCAATGTTACGGTTTTCATATAGCCTAGAGAAAATGGAGAATTCAGTAGGGAATTTAGTTGAAATCAATGTTTATTAATATTTTTAGCAAGAATAGTTATATGTGCATGTATGTGTCTCTTGAATGATTAATGATGTGTTAACTTTAAAGAGCTAAGTGGAAGGAAAAAAAGTTACATACAGTAGGTGTTTGCACACGACACTGATTGAAGGAATAAATTCTGTTTGTGTTCATGTTTTGTCATGTTTGAATGGTTGTGTGTGTGTGTGTGTGTGTGTGTGTGTGTGTGTGTGTGTGTGTGTGTGTGTATGTTTGTGTGCGTGCGTCTCTGTGTCTGTGTGCGCTCAGATGCAGGAGTGCAGTAACAAAGTAGGAGTTCCCATGAACTACATCTTCCCGGTCAAAAACTACAGTGAAGAGATTAAACTGAAAGATGATATGGACGTGCTGCTTCTCTCAGCTCTCGGAAACATTCTCAACTTTGCAAATGACCATGTAGCAGAACATGTTGTGGAATAAAGGCAACTTTATTTCATCTTGGTTGCTTAAATAACACTTTTAAAATATGCTTAAATCACATTTTTTACAATCTGTTGCTTAAATCACATTTTTAAAATCATTTTTCTAGTATTAAATGTCTAGTATTAAAAACTATAAATAATAAATAAACAAAAACTTTTCAAGTAGTCTTGCATTCTCACCCTTCAACCACCTCTATTGTTTTTCATTTTGAAACAAAACAGAACGGGTGAATTGAAGTTTCACACCATTTCAAAGTAAAGTCATTGATATCACTGGTTGCAGCATATGTTATTCTGAACTCGAGAATATGTATGGGTTCATATAACATGTCCTGTCAAGAAAGTGGGGCTATTGGTTTGAGACTTTCCAATTTACCTGCGTCAAACCCCATGAACAGGTTGACTGTTAAATCCCAGCCTGTCAGTCAATATCCAAAACCTAATGTGGCCCCTCAGCCACAATGATTGACTCCTCCTGCTCTACACTGTGCAGACTCCCACTCAAAGGTTATATTTATTGTAATGATTAACGACAAGAGGGCGCCAAATCATCATCATCCTGCTTTTCTTTAAAGGTATGGTAGGAGATGTTTCCCTGGAACACTATTTTTTTTTATTATTGATTAAAATCCCCTTCATACCTGGATCACAGCCAATCAATCTAATGCTCTGGCACAAAAAATAGAAAATAGTTCATCATGTGGAATGAACAGGGCGGAAAAAACACAATCCAGTCCTTTTGAGAGGTCCAGTTGAAATGATTGGATGGTGATTATATCTAATAGACATTGTCTATCAATCTCAACTGCCATTTGTCCCTCCCCCTTCCCTCTCTTTGCCATAGACATCACTTGTCTGCTGCACTTGAGGCGGGGCTTCAGGTCAGAAGGAAGGTGTATAAAGCTTAGGAATCTGACGTCAATTAACCTAGCATAGAATTTTTTGTAGAATGTTTTGTGAGGCCACGCCACCTGCTCTCCTTTTGGAGTCCTGCATGAAATGCTTGATGTAATAGTCTTCCTTACAGGCTTCACTTTGCCACAGACATCATTTTTTTCCATCAGGAGTGTAGAGGGGGAAGAGCTTGTGCCAACGACCCTGTTTCCGACGTTAATTTGTTCCGTGTTATGAATATCATACAATAACAGACAACTTTTCATGCAACTTGTGTGGCATTTGGTCTAAGTTATTCCAAATGATTTCATTCCACTCACTATCTTGTGCAAGCAAGCTACACCAAACCTTGGCATGATCTGAGCATATAATGGTCATTGGTCTTTTCTTCCCCTCAATGGTTCCTTCATGGCACTTGACCCCCAAATCTAGGGTTAGGATGAAGTGGTGGCTTTCACGCAATGCTGCCTAGAAGATGCCGTTGAGGGCAAAAAATACCATCAAGCTTGTGTAACATGGCATATATATATATATGAGTATCTCTATTTGTACCTTTGCCTTGTGACTCAGCCACTGAACAGCCAGTATTCCTGAGTTATCAGTGAGATATAGCTATAAAGTGCAGGTGTTTACAATTTTGACTGCACAATCATATAATAAAACCTGAAACTTTATACCTTATCAGTTAGTGCTGGTACCTGCTGATTTGCTATTCTACCTCTGTCCAGCATTCCACCCATCCCATCTGCATCCCAATAAACCAAACTAAAACTAAAACTAAAACTAAACTAAACTGTCCTAGTAAAGACAAGAAAACACATAAAATAAAACCCATTTCTGAAAAAGTTGAGACATTGTTCAAAAAAAAAGGTTTGCCTTGAGATATATAGAGCTGGGTTTAATGTAGGATTAGTAAAATTTCAACTTTTTTCCATTGTACCCTTACATAAATTACCAGGTTGGGGATTGATACAGTAAATAACAAGTTCTGAGTTCAATGTGCATCCTTGCACATCAACCATCACAGCCTCAATAGCGGAGGATACCAAGTAGTCTAAATGTGTCGCAAACACATTTAGAAAAGTTCGGCCCAAGATTTGTTTTCACTATCATCCCTGAAAATGGCCATAAAAATTAAAATGTCTATTACTGTATCTACAAGTCACTGTAACAGACTAGCCGATCCAGAGGCAAAAGTCAGACAGTCATGAGACTGTTTATAGCAATGGGACTAGATAGACAGTGCATGAATACAAAAGTGAAACTGTGAACGATACACTGATGTAGAGGATAGGTTGTTTCTCTATCCAAGACTGGGTATATAAGCCCTTCATACAAGCACACATTCATCTCCAGACCTGGACACAGATGCATGGGGTGTGACTTCTTTTGCAGAGTAAGTAAGGCATGAACTGTGTAATAAATATGATATAATATAATATATTTTTTTGTTTTTACACACAATGGCTGTATATTAATATTGTTTGATATTGTGCTTGTAAATGGGAGAGGTCAGGCAAAAAAATAGAGTTAGAGTCTGAAATTAATCTTGAATGCATGTCACATTTGAAATTATTGGGTGAATAAACAAAGGTCAAGAAACTCTAGCTAAAGAATAGTTCTATGTGGTTGGAGTTGAAGAGGAAGTTGTGCATGTTTGTGCTTTTAAAGTAACTATGGGAGGCAGTCAGGCAAAGGCTCCTGCTGAGCCAGAACCAAGACAAGAACGTGTCCCTGCCCCTCCTCCTGTTCCTGTCCGTAAGTCTGCCACACACGCACACACACATGCACAGGTGTGCCCACACTCAGCCAGTTTATTATTAGTTTGAATTGTAAACTTGCTTTAAAAAAGAAAGCCATAGTTTATTCACATACAGAGTTTTGCATAATCTAATTTGCTCTTTGCTCTTCATGTATGTGTTTGTTTCTGTTAGCACTGGCTGCAAACTGGAGGACTTTCAGCTTTGAAGAGTCGTAAGTGTGTCACTTAGCCTACTAAGCATAAACCTCATGGATATTTTTTTAGGGCAATAAATGGTTCAAACTTCAAAATGTCAAAGGTAAGCCTGTTAATGTCTCAAAATGTAGAACAAGGAACAAGATGATAGAAGAGTTAAGGAATTTTAAGATCAGCAATCCAGAAGTTGAGTGTCTGCGTATCCTAGTGCACGGTCCGGTCGGGGCAGGAAAGTCCAGTTTCATCAACTCCATTGACGCCATCTTTCAGGGCCGCATGATTCAAGCAACTTTCGTTGATGCTATGGCTGGCATGAGCTTCACAACAAAGGTGAGACATCACCTAGTTAAATAGATTCCAGATATTGTAGAATTCATGTTCAATATTTTCTTACTGTTATTTTATTGGTTGTTGTATTTCCAGATCCACACTCATAGAATTGAAGATGGGAAAACTGGGAGGTTCCTGCCTTTTGGCATCAGTGACATCATGGGCCTGGAGAAAAAAACTTTGGCTGGGGCTCATATTGATGACATCAAACTGGTTTTGGAGGGTCATGTAAGGGAGGGCCATAAAGTATGTATTTCACACACACACACACATATCTTACTATGCAGATATAAGTAATTATGCTTGTGATGCCTGCCACTATATGACAGCAACTTTTTGCTAAAATGAACAAACCATTATATTAAATTGTGTAATTTTGACACAGTTCATTTATATAATATAAAAATGTCAACTTACTGTATGCTAAAAATGTCAACAAACTGTATGCACCATTTTAAATGGTAGATCTGTCCTTTCACAATACTGTAGATCTGTCCAATTCACGTAGAGACACGTGGTAAATTTCACTCTTGACTTTAAGTTTAATTTCAGTCTAATTTGTTTTATCTTTTAACTTTATTTTTTTTTAAGTTTAATCCACAATACCCTCTGGATGAGGAAGACCATGGCTATAATAAATCCCCAACTCTGAGTGATCAAATTCACTGCCTGGTCAGCGTGATTCCTGCAGACAAAATCTCCTTCATGGAGGATGCAGAGATTGATGATGTCATCAACAAACTGCGGGCTATCAGAGAGAAAGCCACTGAAATGAGTAAGTCACAATGCCCAGTGGTGCTTACTTGATTGATATGTTTATCTGTGTGATTTAGGATTGTGAATATTCCAAGTAACAAGTATTCAGCAGCAGCAGACAGTTACAGTAATTCGTAATTCTGCTCCCTCCACCATTGGATTCTGGCCATTAGCCTTGTTCGCATTGGATGCATCCTGTCCTATCCTATCAGCACACCTTATGAATGCAATGTGAGAACATGATTGGCTCTCAGTCTAGGGCAGCTCCAATTTTTTTTAATCGAAACATCTCCAAGCAAAAGTTTCTCAATTGTCGGAATCCCGGACCCTTGTACAAAGAGAAACCGTAGACCAAGGGGCTGGTTACTTACAACCAATCTAACACTTTACCAATCTGTGGAAAGGACATCATCTGCGTTCTATGTTTCATGTTCAAGTTGCTTTGCGAACTATTTGTTTATCGGCGAAAGCCATGAAAACGTTAGCAAATTAAATCTCTAAAAGACGTCTCTGTGAAATATTATCTCATCGTGTTGGCATATATCCGTATAATAAGTGGGATAATGTATTGTCCACCGGTAATTATAGAAAAATATTTCCTATGAGGAAGAACCGGAGACTTTTGTTTCGTTGTTGTTCTCTATGCGTGGAATGATACGGAGACAGCGGTCATTATACTTTTTCCAGCGGTCATTATACAAAAATAATGACCTGTGAACGTTGAGGAGGTCCATTCAAAGTGAATGGAGCTTCCCACAACATTCTAGAGACCCGTATAATAACCTATTAGTAGTACCGCATTATCAGTAGCCTACCGTAGTTCAAGTTCGAGTTGCTTTGCAAACTATTTATCCGTGAAAGCCATGAAACATTAATAAATTAAATTTAAAAGACGTCTTGTGAAATATTATCTCGTCGTGTTGGCAAGTATCCGTATAATAAGCGGGATAATGTATTGCAGAAGCCATGTGACATGGGACAATACATTACAGAATTGCAGAAGCCATGGGACAACAAATTATCCCACTTATTATATGGATACTTGCCAACAAAACAAGATAATATTTCACAGAGACGTCTTTTACATTTAATTTGTTAACATTTCATGGCTTTTGCGGTTAAACAAATAGTTCGCAAAGCTACTTGAACTTGAAACATTCTATAGAACGCAACTGATATCCTTTCACTTTCAACGATGATTCATTGTTGATTTCTATGCGCAGAATGATACGGAGACGTGAATCTCAAGCAAAAAACCTGTTGCCATTGAAAGCGGTAATTATACTTTTTCCAGCGGTCATTATACAATAATAATGACCTGCAAACATTGGGGAGTCCCATTGAAAGTGAATGGAGCTTCCCAGAACATTCTAGAGACCCGTATAATAACCTATTATTAGTCCTGCACAGATAAAAAAAAAGCCCCATTCTCAAGGACATCAGCTGCATTCTATAGAATGTTCCAGGTTTAAGTTGCTTTGCGAACTATTTGTTTATCCGCGAAAGCCATGAAATGTTAACAAATTAAATCTAAAAGACTTCTTAGTGAAATATTATCTTGTTCCCTAGCCTCGTTAGACACAAGCCTCTTGTGATTTGCCAAATGTGATAATGGGCCGATCGAATACGACACCAGATAAACAAGTGAAAGATAATTAATGAGAGATTGTGAATTGAAACTGTTATTAATTCGCTCCCTGCACATAACAATTCTATAATGTGCTTAGATTTCCGGTTACTGTTGGCGACATCTTATCACATTTTATCACGATTGTTGTGCAGCTAGTGTAACCGGAAATAAGGGAGCATCATTAAAAATGTTTATGAGCAAGGAGTCTAATACTATCACTATTTTGATATTTTTAATTGAGCCTGGTTGGTGATAACATTATAATAATCCACCTCCACATTCATTCTATGTATGTAAGGGGGAATGTGTGTTTGGCAGTGAGTGTGAGACTTGGCATCCACCCACAGATGGACTCTGGGTTTCAGAAAAGTAAAGTGACCCAGTGCCTGATAATTCTTTTTTTCTCACAGGAATCCCACAAGTAATTATCACAACAAAAGTGGATAGTGCCTGTCCCTTAGTCGGTAAAGATCTGAAAATGGTCTACAGAAGCAAGAAGATCAAAGAGAAGGTGTGTGTGTATGTGTGTCTGTCTGGGTGCGTGCGTGTGTGTGTGTGTGCATATGGAGTGTTTGAGCCCTATCATGCACATGGCGCACAGTGCTTTCGACTGGCGCAAGCTGTAATTGCTATTCTGTGCAAGCGCATCGTTCTCACAGTCCTGAAATGCTATTTTATGGTCACACAGCGCAATAGAAAATGCAGTCCACAAAGGCCACAACACTAAGGGCCCTATCTTGCAGGCGGCGCACCATGCCTTCGCGACTCGCGCAAGTTGTCATTGCTATTTTGTGCGAGCGCATGGTTCGTTTTTCTGTCAAGTAATTCACGTTGTCTAACTAGCAAGTGACTTTGCGTCCTCGGAGGTGTGTCGAAGGTGTGGCTAGCCGCGAAGCGCAAAAGATGCTATTATGCAGACGCAGAAAGGGATCCGCCAGTGACTGGAAAAAACCTGGTCATTCGTCAGTCACGCATTCCTGAAATGCTATTTTATGGATGCACAACGCAATAGGTAATGCAGTCCTTGTTCCAGCATAACAATGACGGCCACAACAATAATTATTACAATCGGAAAATCATTATGATGCTCAGGAAGATGTGGTTAACCACAATTTATTAGCCTGTAACAGAAAACGAGTGAGGATATAAGAAGGGGGGACGTTAAATGGAGAATCAAGTTTACTTTCGCTTTCGAATGAATATTCCGAGATATCTATCGGGACTAAATCAGCTTCCTTCGTGTCTTGTGCAGCCTGTAGACATCAATTTAATATTATCATACCCATTACGGCTCTAACTATGACTAGACCCGACGTGTGAGCTTGCTCGGTATTCAATATTTTAATTAATTTAAATGCCCAAGGAGGAGATCAGCTGGTGTGATAGCAATTCACCAGGCGCTTTGCGCTGTTCGTTCTTAAAGGCAATGAGAGATTGATCTGTCATTGGTTATGCCTATGTTACACCCATAACACACCCATGATTAATTAGGCATCCTAAGTCCAACCTTTTTGGACTTTGCGCCGGCGCGAAGTTCATTTTCTGCGCTGTGAAAATAGCAAAAAGCTGCCGACACGCCCCCAAAACCATATGCGCCATCCGCCAAACAACAGTTGACTTTGCGTCGTCAAAATAGGGCCCTAATTGTTACAATCGGAAAACCATTATGATGTCCAGGAAGATGTGGTTAAACACAGGGGGCGTCCAAAAGTCAAGGCAGGATCCTTCGTAGCACCGTGCTTCCTCGGAACATTCTGGGGAGAGTGCTCATCGGACACTGATCTTTACATTTGGACAGCCGAGCTAGGTAGCACCGTAGCGTACGTTAGTGTTGACATATGAGCTATCCAGCCAAAAATGTGAGCTAACAAGCTAACGTTAGCACTTATGATACTGACGTGTATTTTAGCGAGTGTAATGATTAAATGAAGCCACGTGAAATACACAAATAACAAGATAAACATTTTCGATAGTAAAACTTGAATATTGTTAGTGTATTTTATGATAATTCAAACTCATAACCATTTGGTAAAGTTGAAAGTTGCCGCCATTTTTTTTTCTCTGATCAAAGCCAGAACGAGACTGTGCTAAGGATTGTGGGGTATAGTGAGCAGATAGCATGCATCGCATGTATCCTTCGAAGTGAAGTGAGGCATTTGGACAGCCTAGTTTGACGTCACATCCGACAAATGCGCTCTACCTAGCACTGCAGGTACAGTACAAGGCTTTTGGACACAGCTACAATTTATTAGCCTGCAACAGAAAAAAGCGTGAATATAGGATGGGGAGACGTTGAATGGAGAATGAAGTTTACTTTTCTCTGCTGACATTTAATGAATATTCCAAGGGACTAAATCAGCTTCATCTGTGTCTTGTGCAGCCTGTAGACATCAATTTAATATTACTGGTCTAACTATTACTAGACCTTATGTGAGCTATTCAATGTTTTCATTTCCTTAAATGCTCAAGGAGAAGATAGCAATTCACCGGGCGCTTTGCACTTTTCATTCTTAAAGGCAATGAGAGATTGATCTGTCATTGGTTATTTCTGCGTTACGCCCATAACACACTCATGATTAATTATAATTAGGCATCGTAAGTCCAACCTTTCTGAACTTTCCACCGGCTAGAAGTTCATTTTCTGCACTGTGAAAATAGCAAAATGCCCCCGGGACGCCTCCAACACAATATGAGCAATCCATTAAACAATATTTGACATTGCGTTGTCAAAATAGGGTCTCTCTGCGTAGAGAGAGACCATGTTCTAATTGATACCCTAGTAAGTTATACCATGCTATCTTTTCTGTGTGTGGAGATGTTATTTGTTGTAAAAAAATATTTGAAATTAATTGTGTGTGTGTGTGTGTTGTGTGTGTGTGTGTGTTTGCATGAGTACAGATGCAGGAATGCAGTAATAAATTGGGCATCCCCATGACCTCCATCTTCCCAGTGAAGAACTACAGTCAGGAGATTGACTTGGATAACACTATAGATATTCTGCTTCTCTCGGCTATGAAAAACATTGTCAATTTTGCAGATGACCATGTGGGTGAAAATGTTAAGTAGTAAAGACAATGTCAACATCAAAATGTTTTTTGTCCATTCTGGTACCTGTAATTTATGTCTGGAATTAATAAAAAAAAATAATCCACACACAGTACGGCTCTGTATGACCTCACACCCTCTTGCAAATGAATCCTTGACCTTATGTAGACCTGCTGCCAAGGAACAATGCAGACATTTCATCTCTGTATGACTTATGTGAACTGAATGCTATCTGAGTTTCTATACAAATTTCATATTTAATATTAACAAAAATGACAAAAAAAAAAATCCAAGAATAGGCTATGCACATCTGCATGTGTTTCCACCAGCTGTGTAATGTGAATAAAAATATAAACATTAAGTCACATTCAAAGGAGAAGGATACATTATTGTACAAAATGGAGAAATGGTGGAATAATGATGTCATTAGTTTTGATAAAACCTGTGCATTAATGGTCTATAGAGACTTGGGGAGTCTTTGATTTTGGTCTCTGCATAACCCTTGAAGGCTGTCATCATCTCCTTCTAAGCTAGGTAGTTAGTTCCTTATTGTTTGTTATTTTATGTTTATTATTATGATTTCTTGTGTTTTGTCTTTGTTTTCTTATCGGTTTTCATTATTCATTTTATATGTTCATATGCTTGTTTTTTTTTTATATAAGTAAAACAGAATAATAAATTGTTAAGCTCTTAACTGCTTTTGCAGCATTATCAATGAGAGTGGTATACAGGCCAATATGGCTAGGATTGGCTAGCATTAAGATTCAGAACTGTAGAAACTGCGAGGTAAACACATTCATGATTCTTATTAAATGAGAGTTAATAAAAACCATGGCAGATTACAGGCGTTATATGACCATAGCCTATAAAAATTAAAGATTATATTAATTTACATACCTGCAAATGGGATATTAGTTAAAAAAGTGAAACAGCCAGAGAGATGGATTATTAAATAGCTTTTACCAGTAAACAGTTTTGAGGTACTTAAAGAGGTCCTCCAGAGTGATTTCAAGCATAGCCCTACCGAACAAGCCTGCCAAATGCACTAGCTAGCGAGTGGAACAAAATGATTTGATTGATTCGAAACCGAAAGTAAGACCTGAGGTACCTTTGACTCAATGTAAAGTGCTCCGCGTTATGTCCGTGCTGCTCAAAATTCCTTCATTCTATGCGAAATCTGTTCTTGCTCGTGCATCAGGGCTATGCTTAAACTCACTCCATAGCTATCCTTTAAAGGACTTTAATAGATATTTATGTGCCAAAAAATTGTTTTGCTTTATAAAGTACACTAGTTACTACATCTTGACAAGAAAAGGTCTAGAAAAAAACATTAGAGCATAAGATAGAATACACAACAGTGTTAGCTCCACCAACAACAGAAGAAAATACAGAAACATGTACATATGCAATAGCCTGACATAGCCCGACCATAATACTGCTGTTCATCCGTATTCATGGTCTGGAGGTTCTTTAACCTGACGCGATTATACTGCGGAGGGTAGGGCATTCACTTCTGGTTTGAAACAATTGGACAGCTCGTCTAATCAGCTTCGCTTATTGGCCGGTAGACTCTCTACCGATGTAAACACGCCCCAGAGGACCGTTCCCAGACCATGGATACGGATGAACATTCGTATTATGGGCGGGCTATGTCAGGCTACATATGCAATGCATATTATGACATTTAGTCGAAAGAGAAAGTGTGGTCTTGCATTCATTCTTGTGCTTGTGCAACAGTGCTGTACTAAGCACTGGCCATGCTATTGTCTGGCTGGCCGTGTTCATTATCTTATGTAACTTGTTTTTGTTAGATAGAAGAACAGAAATATTAAAGGCTCTCCTCAAATGAGTGATAGAAAGTAACACCATTACTTTATCCACTACACACTGTCTTAGCTTCTGCATTAAGTATCCTGCAACCTTTTTATAGTGTCAGTATTAGAGGACCTTGTTGACTTGTCACCTGTATTTATTGTGACATTGCCTCAGAACAAAAACAATTCTGATGAACTGACTAGAGGAAACACTGCAGGAGCTTTGAAGTGTCGAATTGCCAGTGTGTGATTTTAGAAACAGCATGTTTCCTCTTGAAGGGACAATGATAATATTACAGGCTACATAAAATACAGATTTTGATAAGACACTGCTATACAAACAGAGACCTTTTTCAGCATACAGAAAAGCTACCAGGCTGAAACATTTAGTCTTTCTGACTTTGAATCCCCCAATAAATATTTTTGCAAAGATTTTTGTGTGTGCGTTAAACTTTTTACCTCTCACCTCTTTTAAGCTAATTCCCTTCTTTATACTTAAGTAGCAGTCTTTTCTGTGGGTGGACTTAGGACAACTTACAGTACATGTGAAAGTGAAACAGATTGCACAAGACAAGTATAAACCACCTACAGAGTAAGAGAGAGTTCATCTTCTAGCATAGTTGCACAGCGTATGACTACCTTTGCCAGGTAAGAGAGAAATGCTTATTATAATTATATGTTTTATGTAATATACGACAGGCCGACAGAAACAGTAAATTAATGGAATGGAATACATTTGATCAACAACATAATAATGATTTAAAAAGATTTGCCGAATTGTCCAAGTACTTCTTTTGCCTTAACATTGCTTTTTATATTGTGTATATTGTCATTGATGGGAAGAAACAGCTTAAGTAATTTCTTGATCATTTAGTTTTATTTCATTACATAATTGCTTTATAAAACAACACTAGGTAATTTTTTCCTACTTGCTCAAGAAATTCTTTTGGAGACACATTTCTACCCTGCAGGGAGAACAATGTGGCTTTTATTTTACATGAATACGGAATAGGCATACTGAGAGAGGTGCTTTATCAAAGTGCATTTACTGGTACTGTCACAGTTGCTGAGCTTTCTAAACATAAAAAGTATTTAGTAAGATTTCCAGTGAGAACAAGCTACATACAGTAGCCTATACACCATTAACAACAGTATATGCACCATTAACAACAGATCTTAATCATGGAGGGTAACCTTGGGAAGGAAGAAAATAGTAAGATTGCAAAGAAAAGTAAAAGTCCCTGCAGTAGTGATTTAGTAACACAAGTCTGATTCTCATGGGTCTGTGCTTGTGCTTGTCAACAGTAGTGATTATGGGGAACGACCAAGCAAAGACACCTGCTAAGCCACAGCCAGCACCCGCACCCAAACCTGACCCCTGTAAGTCTGAGACACAAACACACACACAGAAACTCAACCAAATAGGATCATTTCTCACCTGCATGGTGTGTGTGTGTGTGTGTGTGTGTGTGTGTGTGTGTGTGTGTGTGTGTGTGTGTGTGTGTGTGTGTTTTCCTGTTGTGGTTTAAGTGCTTGAGGAAAACTGGAGACCTTTCAGCTTCCAAGTGCAGTAAGTGGAATGTGTCACAGCTGATCATAAACACATAAACATTTTACTGGACTCAAATGATGCATTTATGATGGTCGCTTCAGAGAGGATTCAAGCGTGATCTTTGGTAGCTTTTGTTGATATTGTCTTTTACGATTGTAGATGAATAGTTATTAATTAGACATAAAGCCATGCATGCACATGCCAATATCACAGAATACTGGAGAATTGTAACAAAATATTTGTGAGTTGAAGATTCAATAGTAGAATATTTCTTCCTATCTACAGAAAAAAGCATGATATGATAGATCAGCTGAGAGGTTTCAAGATCAGCAACCCAGAAGTTCAGCACCTGCGGATTCTTGTGCATGGCCCAGTTGGGGCGGGAAAGTCCAGCTTTGTCAACTCCATAGATAGCATCTTCCAGGGTCGCATGTCTCAAGGAGCTTTAGTTGATTCTGTGGGGGCAAGAGCTTCACCAAGACGGTAAAACATTTAATTTTCTAACAATTTTTTAGCAATTACAATTTTGCCATAGGGTAATAAATTATTGAGTGATATAATAATTTACATCCTTAATCTTGTCTCATGTTCCCTTATGCAGTTTTAAGTAGGCCTATCAGTAGCCTACATCATGCGAACTAGTGTTCATCATTGAGCACTCCACCTCTGGTTTACATCCTACTTACTAACAAAATGCATTCATTTGCTACTTCAACCAAAATGGTAGCCTAACCAGCTCAGCGAGTACGTATAGCCATCAGCCATAAAATGCCATAAATCCAAATGCAATGCTCTAGGTTGTATTCAAACATCGTGGTGTTTAGCCTATCACAACGTTCTATCTGTACAAGGAGTCATTGGGCAGCATTAGCCTTGTTTGAATCAGCTTGTTAGTTGCGCTGAGGTTTAAGACATCTCACCCGAGGGTCTATCGCTCATGGCCAGACTATACATTTTGTGATAGTCTGGCTTGTCAGGCTACCAAAATGGTTGAATTCTGATTGCTATTTCACTGTTGACGTCTTGCTAACTCCGGAAAATGGGACTAATGTGGGCTGGTGATGCATTACCAAACAATATTAGTTTTCTGATACAAGTGCTGTTTTCTGCTCACCTCATCCAAAATTCGCCCACTGTACTTCAGTGTATTTAATTATCCTCATTTGGTTGCCTCCCAGCGGGACAGAAAAGACATCTTTGATA
>JAODXP020002511.1:20000-29694 GCA_027497455.2 Sardinella longiceps | reverse complement strand
AAGGGCTAAAGTTTACATAGAATAACAGCAAGGGCTAATGCTAAGGTATTGGGCCTAAGTGTACCAAGGGCTAATGTTAATGTATCCTAGAATTAGCATTCCGTGTTTGACTGATCTGCCTAAGGCCTTATAATACAGCAACTTTACGCTCATGTTTATGCTAGCCTGATCTGTTATATTAGGGCAACTTCAAGCTTATGTTTATGCTAGCCTGATCTGTTATATTAGGGCAACTTCAAGCTTATGTTTATGCTAGCCTGATCTGTTATATTAGGGCAACTTCAAGCTTATGTTTATGCTAGCCTGATCTGTTATATTAGGGCAACTTCAAGCTTATGTTCATGTTAGCCTGATCTATTATATTAGGGCAACTTCAAGCTTATGTTTATGCTAGCCTGGTCTGCATGAGGCCTTTTAATTAGGAAACATCAAGCTCATGACCTGCCTGACCGTCAGATCAGATCAAGAACTGAGCTTTTATGCAGGGCCAAGATCAAAGATTTGCTTTTATTACTAAATGCAGCTAATGTGAAAGTTACCATACTACAGTGCATAACCAAAAGAATAGCTAGGCTAATGTGAAAGTTATCTGTACCGACTACAGTATATAACCAAAAGAATAGCTAGGCTAATGTGAAAGCTACCATACTACAGTATATAACCAAAAGAATAGCTACACTAATGTGAAAGTTATCTGTACCGACTACAGTATATAACCAAAAGAATAGCTAGGCTAATGTGAAAGGTACCATACTACAGTATATAACCAAAAGAATAGCTAGGCTAATGTGAAAGGTACCATACTATACTATATAACCAAAAGAATAGCTAGGCTAATGTGAAAGCTACCATACTACAGTATATAACCAAAAGAATAGTTAGGTTAATGTGAAAGCTACCTGTACATATTACAGTGCATAACCAAAAGAATAGCTAGGCTAATGTGAAAGCTACCATACTATAGTATGTAACCAAAAGAATAGCTAGGCTAATGTGAAAGCTACCATACTATAGTATATAGCCAAAAGAATAGCTAGGATAATGTGAAAGCTACCATACTACAGTATATAACCAAAAGAATAGCTAGGATAATGTGAAAGCTACCATATTACAGTACTAGTGCTGTCAAACGATTTTAAATATTAACCTGATTAATCACAAAATTTTGCAATGATTAATCGTGATTAATCACTTTTGCTTGCAACTCATTTCCTCCAGTAAGAATTTGGATGCTACGGTATGTTGGATCCTTATTTTGCCCTGTAAAGGTCCTGATACTAAATAGTTGGCTTTGTTTATCTCAAATGCGGCAATACACACCTGTCCCCTACCCCTAAGGATTCCCCAAACATGTTGTCGGACAGTCAGGAGCTGGGCCATGATCTTTGTATAGTTTGACTTGATAACAGCCATTTTCTATCTGAAATTTAATATCATACATGCCATGAAAATGGAGCCATATCCATCAGGATTAATTTTAGATAATTTTAATCTGAGTTAAATGTTTTGGATTAATCACGTGATTAATCAGATTAATTGGTTGCCAGAACTATACAGTACATAACCAAATGATTAGGTAAGCTAATGGAAAAAGCTACCATACTACAGAACATAACCAAAAAATAGCTAGGCTAATGTGAAAACTACCAAACTCCAGTACATGGCCAAAAGAATAGTTAGGTTAATGTAAAAGCTACCATACTACAGAACATAACCAAAAAATAGCTAGGCTAATGTGAAAACTACCAAACTCCAGTACATGGCCAAAAGAATAGTTAGGTTAATGTAAAAGCTACCATACTACAGAACATAACCAAAAAATAGCTAGGCTAATGTGAAAACTACCAAACTCCAGTACATGGCCAAAAGAATAGTTAGGTTAATGTAAAAGCTACCATACTACAGAACATAACCAAAAAATAGCTAGGCTAATGTGAAAACTACCAAACTCCAGTACATGGCCAAAAGAATAGTTAGGTTAATGTAAAAGTTAACATACTACAGGATATAGCCAAAAAAATGGCTAAGCTAATGTGAAAGCTACCAAACTACTGTACATAACCAAAACAATTCGCCTTTTTCGTGCGTGCTTGCATGTTTGTGTGTGTGTGTGCGTGCGTGTGTGTGTGTGTGTGTGTGTGTTTGTCTCTGTGTGTGTGTGTTTGTGTGTGTGTGTGTTTAAAAACAGTGACTGTGATAGAAATAGGATGTTGTTTTGATTCATGGACAAGTGTTTTAACACTAAATGGCTGAAGTACCAACCACTTGCTGATAGCATAACAAACTTAGTTTTTCAGTGCAAAGTAATAGTACTTGTATTTGGGAGCCTTGGTCATGTGCACAGACTTGTTTTGAGAGGACTACAATTGTGTGGACTAAGTAAGACAAATGCAAAAGGACTGGCAAAGTATTGCTCCATCTCTGCTAGTGTTGGTAGTCTATCCATCTGGAGACGAAGGTGCAATGTTTACCCATGAACTGTTAATGATGAGTTGAACTTGACACATTATGTTTGATCTGACCTATTCACTCCTATGACACACTTCTGACCAATGTTTGGATCTTTGATTGCTTACCCTGTGTTAAGATCCACATAAAAGAACTAAACTGTGTGTGTGCACGTCGGCCAGAGAGTTTGACTTTACTCTTATAAGTGAAGAGTTACAGAAGCCAGAGTGGCCTGTTTGGAATGTGTTGCATAAGAAACACACACACACACACACACACACACACACACACACACACACACACACACACACACACACAGAGAGAGAGAGAGAGACAGTAATAGTGAACATTCAGTTACTCAGACAGTTATACAAACATCCATCAGTTATACGCATCACTTACACAAACAGCATGCACACACTAACAGTGAACACTCTGTCTATCTCTCTCTCTCTCTCTCTCTCTCTCTCTCACACACACACACACACACACACACACACGAGAGAGAGAGAGAGACAGTAATAGTGAACATTCAGTTACTCAGACAGTTATACAAACATCCATCAGTTATACGCATCAGTTACACAAACAGCATGCACACACTAACAGTGAACACTCTGTCTATCTCTCTCTCTCTCTCTCTCTCTACACACACACACACACACACACACACACACACACACAGAGAGAGAGAGAGAGACAGTAATAGTGAACATTCAGTTACTCAGACAGTTATACAAACATCCATCAGTTATACGCATCAGTTACACAAACAGCATGCACACACTAACAGTGAACACTCTGTCTATCTCTCTCTCTCTCACACACACACACACACACACACACACACAGTAATAGTGAACATTCAGTTACTCAGACAGTTATATGTAAATCCATCAGTTATACGCATCAGTTACACAAACAGCATGCACACTAACAGTGAACACTCAGTCCTCTCTCTCACTTTCACTTACACCCACACACACACACACACACACACACACACAGTAATAGTGAACATTCAGTTACTCAGACAGTTATACAAACATCCATCTGTTATACACATCAGTTACACAAACAGCATGCACACACTAACAGTGAACACTCTGTCTATCTCTCTCTCTCTACACACACACACACACACACACACACACAGTAATAGTGAACATTCAGTTACTCAGACAGTTATACAAACATCCATCTGTTATACACATCAGTTACACAAACAGCATGCACACACTAACAGTGAACACTCAGTCTCTCTCTCTCACCTTCACTTACACACACACACACACACACACACACAGACCCACTGTGAAGAACTAAGACAGATTTCCTCATCCTTGAGGGTTCAGCTGAAAGGTACTATAGTTTCTTTCGCCAAGGAGGTTATGGCCCAATCCCATTTCTATTCCCTAACACTAGCACTCGTTTTCGAGTTCCCTCCAAGATGAGACACCCCTCGATTGTGTAGTGAGAAGTGCGATCTTCCCCTAATAAATGGGACAGCACTTCGCATAAAAACGTCTTCACCTGTTTCATGCGTCTATCGTTAAGCCGTCATCGACAATTATCATCACCCACATGAGAGGCTCTGGTAATTCTGGTGAAAGATTTGCGCACTTTGAAAAATATCGATCTTTCTAATAGTCATGTTTTAACACACCAGTGCGGAATTCAACTGAATTTACATCAAACTAAGATATCCCAACATTAAAATACATATATACATGCTTAATTGCAATAGTAGCTATATTTTTTAAGTTCTTATCCAGAGCTGAAAGAACGGGACGCAGTTCGCAAAGAATCGTGGGTAATTTTATCTTCACTTCAACTTCACTTCGTTCGAAGTCTGCACCCGACCTCCCTCCGTTTGAAGAGGCGATTTGAAGGGCTGAAAGCCACTATCCCTCGGTCCCGAAAGTATTAGGACACCCTACACTTACACATGAACGCGCAAACCGAGTGTTAGGGCCAAAATCGAGGGGAAGTGATAGTGAAGTGATAGAAATGGGACTGGGCCTATGTTTTCAGTCGCGTTGGTTTGTCTGTTTGTCTGTCTGTCTGTTTGTCAGCAGGATAACTGGAAAAGTACAACACAGATTTGGATGAAAGTTTCGGACAATGTGTATATTGGGACAAGCAAGAGCTGATTACATTTTGGTGGCGATTTGTGATCCAGAACATGCTCTGGAATTTATATTGTGTCTGTGACCACATTGCCTTGGCGGAGGTCTGCGCTCTCTGAGCGCTTTTCTAGTGTTGTTAGTACAGTGGATGTGTCCTATTTAGCACTAATAATAGCACAACTGAAATAGTATAGCATTATTAGTATGTGTCCCATTTAGCACTAATAAAAGCACAGCTGAAATAGTATAGCATTATTAGTATAGTGGATGTGTCCTATTTAGCACTTATAAAAGCACAGCTGAAATAGTATAGTACTATTAGTATGAGTCCCATTTAGCACTAATAATAGCACAGCTGAAATAGTATAGTATTATTAGTATGACTGTCAGTAGGCTGCTCTCTATCAAGGACAATGAATGAACTAACCCTATAGCCCCCCACTGCACTCTAACTAGTTTGTGTTCTATCAAGGACAATGAATGAACTAACCCTAACCCACTGCACTCTAACTAGGCTGTGTTCTATCAAGGACAATGAATGAACTAACCCTAACCCACTGCACTCTAACTAGGCTGTGTTCTATCAAGGACAATGAATGAACTAAGCCTATCCCTATGCCACCCACTGCACTCTAACTAGGCTGTGTTCTATCAAGGACAATGAATGAACTAACCCTAACCCACTGCACTCTAACTAGGCTGTGTTCTATCAAGGACAATGAATGAACTAAGCCTAACCCTATGCCACCCACTGCACTCTAACTAGGCTGTGTTCTATCAAGGACAATGAATGCCACCCACTGCACTCTAACTAGGCTGTGTTCTATCAAGGACAATGAATGCCACCCACTGCACTCTAACTAGGCTGTGTTCTATCAAGGACAATGAATGCCACCCACTGCACTCTAACTAGGCTGTGTTCTATCAAGGAGAATGAATGCCACCCACTGCACTCTAACTAGGCTGTGTTCTATCAAGGACAATGAATGCCACCCACTGCACTCCACTGTCTCCAAACAGACAAGCAGTAGTTCAGTAGTTCAGTAGTCGGTAGTAGTTCTTTCTCTGTCTTGTAAAGCAGACAGGCTGTGCAGGTCTCTAGTACCGGGGCTATACAGCTGTTTAATAACCTTAACCCAGACAGGCTGTACTGAGGGCCATACAGCTGTTTAATAACCTTAACCCAGACAGGCTGTACTGAGGGCCATACAGCTGTTTAATAACCCAGACAGGCTGTACTGAGGGCCATACAGCTGTTTAATAACCTTAACCCAGACAGGCTGTACTGAGGGCCATACAGCTGTTTAATAACCCAGACAGGCTGTACTGAGGGCTATACAGCTGTTTAATAACCTTAACCCAGACAGGCTGTACTGAGGGCCATACAGCTGTTTAATAATCTAATAACCCAGACAGGCTGTACTGAGGGCCATACAGCTGTTTAATAACCTAATAACCCAGACAGGCTGTACTGGGGGCCATACAGCTGTTTAATAACCCAGACAGGCTGTACTGAGGGCCATACAGCTGTTTAATAACCTAATAACCCAGACAGGCTGTACTGAGGGCCATACAGCTGTTTAATAACCTAATAACCCAGACAGGCTGTACTGAGGGCCATACAGCTGTTTAATAACCCAGACAGGCTGTACTGAGGGCCATACAGCTGTTTAATAACCCAGACAGGCTGTACTGAGGACCATACAGCTGTTTAATAACCTTAACCCAGACAGGCTGTACTGAGGGCCATACAGCTGTTTAATAACCCAGACAGGCTGTACTGAGGGCCATACAGCTGTTTAATAACCTTAACCCAGGCAGGCTGTACTGAGGGCTATACAGCTGTTTAATAACCCAGACAGGCTACTGGGGATACAGCTGTTTAATAACCTTAACCCAGGCAGGCTGTACTGAGGGCTATACAGCTGTTTAATAACCCAGACAGGCTGTACTGAGGGCCATACAGCTGTTTAATAACCCAGACAGGCTGTACTGAGGGCCATACAGCTGTTTAATAACCTTAACCCAGGCAGGCTGTACTGAGGGCTATACAGCTGTTTAATAATCCCAGACAGGCTGTACTGAGGGCCATACAGCTGTTTAATAACCCAGACAGGCTGTACTGAGGGCCATACAGCTGTTTAATAACCCTACAGTCATTCTAGAACACTACAGTCTCCTCTTATGGAACACCTCTCAATTCCACCCATCATGTGTGTAAGTGTGTGTGTGTGTGTGTGTGTGTGTGTGTGTGTGTGTGTGTGCATATGGGAAGAGAGAGAGAGAAAATGTGTGTGTGTGTGTGTGTGTGTGCATATGGAAATGGGATATAGAATGTGTGTGTGTTGGTGCATATGGGAAGAGACAGAGAGAAAGAGTGCATGTGCGCGCATGCAGGCAGGAGAGGAGAACGGTATGTGTGTGTGTGTGTGTGTGTGTGTGTGTGTATGTGTGCACGCTAGCAGGAGAGGAGAGGTGTGTGTGTGTGTGTGCACTGTCAGGAGAAAGAGAGAGAAAGATGCAAGTCAGGGGAGGGGCTCTGGAGAGACAGGGGCATTGGTGAGACACACACACACACACACACACACACACAGATGCATCAGACTGAAGCGCTCTGTAGAACAGGGACATCGGTGAGAGATGCATCAGACAGAAGGGCTTCTGTGATGCTAGTGCTGTTAGCATCTGGGCCCAAAGCACATCTCCACTGATGGCATGAGTGCACAACCCATACAGGAAGACTATTAATATGCTAATCCTGATAGCATCTTACACTGGACTGGGAGGCTGCTGAGTTGCTAATGTTTTTAGCATCTGACACTGGACTGGGAGGCTGCTGTGTTGCTAATGTTTTTAGCATCTTACACTGGACTGGGATGCTACTGTGTTGCTAATGTTTTTAGCATCTTACACTGGACTGGGAGGCTGCTCTGTTGCTAATGTTTTTAGCATCTTACACTGGACTGGGAGGCTGCTCTATTGCTAATGCTTAAACTGGACTGGAAGGATGCTGTTCCTTATACTGTTAACATCTTACACTGGACTGAAAGACTACTAAAGCTGTTAGCATCTGACACAGGACTGTAAGGATGCTGAGTTGCTAATGCTGTTAGCATCTGACACTGGACTGAAAGACTACTAATGTCATTAGCATCTGACACAGGACTGAAAGACTACTAATGTCGTTAGCATCTGACACAGGACTGAAAGACTACTAATGTCGTTAGCATCTGACACAGGACTGAAAGACTACTAATGTCATTAGCATCTGACATTGGACTGTAAGGATGCTGTGTTGTTAATGCTGTTAGCATCTGACACAGGACTGAAAGACTACTAATGTTATTAGCATCTGACACTGGACTGTAAGGATGCTGTGTTGCTAATGCTGTTAGCATCTGACACTGGACTGGAAGGCTGTTGTGTTGCTAATGCTGTTATGCTGTTAGCATCTGACACTGGACTGAAAGACTACTAATGTCGTTAGCATCTGACACAGGACTGAAAGACTACTAATGTCGTTAGCATCTGACACAGGACTGAAAGACTACTAATGTCGTTAGCATCTGACACAGGACTGAAAGACTACTAATGTCGTTAGCATCTGACACTGGACTGTAAGGATGCTGTGTTGTTAATGCTGTTAGCATCTGACTGAAGGCTGTTGTGTTGCTAATGCACTTGAGGTGTCTGTCATTCGGCTGTAATCTAGGGTTAGAAAGGGAGAAAGGGAGCAACCAACCCCAACACAGTGTTTGACCATAGAGAGACCAAATATGACTCCCCGGTTGGAATCTGACAGAGGGGACAACTAGTGCAGCTCACACACACACACACACACACACACACACACACACACACACACAGACTCAAAGCAAAGGAAGCAGCTTTGTTGTGTTCAGAGGAGTGGCTGCAGCCTCTCTCAATGTGATGATGTGCAGCTCTGGAGGAAGCTGACGAGTTGCATCTTAACTCAGGAACACACCTTTGAGCACACACACACACACACACACACACTCTCACTCTCGCACACACTCTCACTCTTGTACACACACACACACACACACACACACACACACCACACTCACACTCTCACTCACTCCTGTAGAGGAGAGAGAGTGTGCCATATGTCAGTGTTGGCCAATTCAGTTTAGCTCAGAGAGAGGCCTGTGATTGCAGTTTAGCTCAGACAGTGGCCTGTGATTGGCCAATACAGTTTAGCTCAGAGAGAGGTCTGTGATTGGCCAATTCAGTTTAGTTCAGAGAGAGGCCTGTGATTGGCCAATACATTTTAGCTCAGAGAGCGGCCTGTGATTGGCCAATACAGTTTAGCTCAGCGGCCTGTGATTGGCCAATACAGTTTAGCTCAGAGAGAGGCCTGTGATGTCAGAGAGAGGCCTGTGATGTCAGAGAGAGGCTGTGATGCGAGGGCAGGAGCTGAATGTCAGAAGGAGCATGACTCACCACTTTATGATGAAAACTAATGATGATCAGGGCCCAAAACTCAACCAGTCCGGAAGAGCTCTGATGATGATCCGGCCTTGCATGTTGACCCTCTGACTCTAAGGCTTCTTAGCTGTACTTGTAGCAAAGTTTTCTTGCCTGTAGATGTGATGCTAGCAGTAGCATTTATGTATGATAGCAGTAGCATTTTCAGTGGCACTTTGGACAGAGAGGGTTGCTTTGGATATCTGAATTGATAGCAGCAGCATTGCTAACAGGACATGCAGTACTTTTGTTTGCTGTTGCCTTAGCAACCCACTGGTGGCATGTTTGTTTGCTGTTGCCTTAGCAACCCATTGGTGGCATGTTTGTTTGCTGTTGCCTTAGCAACCCATTGGTGGTATGGATATTGCTAGCTTAGCTTAGCCAGGAATGCTATCCATCATGCTCGTATTCCTCACTGTAAGCACAGCTGAATTAGCATGAAGGGATGGGGCCCTCGGGTCTCTATTTATATTTGATAATGCTGCTAGTGCAACAGCATCACAGAGATATCTGTGTACATAATTTGGTTTCAAGCAGTTAGCAGTGGGTCAACTTATCCTCAGAGGTAGCGGGGGCATTACAGGCTGTTTTGGCATTCGAGGTGCACTTATAGGTAGCGGTGGTATTGC
>JAODXP020002511.1:15000-17500 GCA_027497455.2 Sardinella longiceps | reverse complement strand
AATGTCAGTTACTCTCCTGTAACTGAGGATGATTCTAACCCTAACCCTCTGTGTGTGTGTGTGTGTGTGTGTGTGTGTGTGTGTGTGTGTGTGTGTGTGTGTGTGTGTGATTAGACTAAGCCAGTGGTGTTTGCAGTGCGGACCAATGTCAGTTACTCTCCTGTAACTGAGGATGACTCTAACCCTAACCCTCTGTGTGTGTGTGTGTGTGTGTGTGTGTGTGTGTGTGTGTGTGTGTGACTAGACTAAGCCAGTGGCGTTTGCAGTGCGGACCAATGTCAGTTACTCCCCTGTAACTGAGGATGATTCTCCTGTGCCTGGCATGGCTGTTGCATTTGAAGCCAAAGATTTTCTTCATGTCAAAGAGGTTGGTTACACACACACACACACACACACACACACACACACACACACACACTCACACAGACCTAGTCTGGTCAGATCCAGTTTGTAGGGCTATAATGCTTTCAGTTATTTATGTCATTTAAACTGTCTGATGCATTGTTCACTTGGCACATGTCCAAAAGCCATATTGAGGACAATTTATGCTGATTACTGTTAGCTTAATTAGCTTGCTAAATGTAGCCAACTTTAGCTCACTACTAAACTGTGCTAATAACTGTCATCACCAGTGTAAATGTAGCTAACTTTAGCATCACCAGTGTAAATGTAGCTAACTTTAGCTCACTACTAAACTGTGCTAATAACTGTCATCACCAGTGTAAATGTAGCTAACTTTAGCATCTCCAGTGTAAATGTAGCTAACTTTAGCTCATTACTAAACTGAGCTCATCACTGTCATCATCAGTGTAAATGTAGCGTACTTTAGCATCACCAGTGTAAATGTAGCTAACTTTAGCATCACCAGTGTAAATGTAGCTAACTTTAGCTCACTACTAAACTGTGTTAATAACTGTCATCACCAGTGTAAATGTAGTGTACTTTAGCATCACCAGTGTAATTGTAGCTAACTTTAGCTCACTACTAAACTGAGTTAATCACTGTCATCACCAGTGTAAATGTAGCGTACTTTAGCATCACCAGTGTAAATGTAGCTAACTTTAGCTCACTACTAAACTGAGTTAATCACTGTCATCACCAGTGTAAATGTAGCTAACTTTAGCATCACAGTGTAAATGTAGCTAACTTTAGCTCACTACTAAACTGAGCTCATCACTGTCATCACCAGTGTAAATGTAGCTAACTTTAGCATCACCAGTGTGAATGTAGCTAACTTTAGCATCACCAGTGTAAATGTAGCTCATCACCGTCATCACCAGTGTAAATGTAGCTAACTTTAGCATCACCAGTGTAAATGTAGCTCATCACTGTCATCACCAGTGTAAACGTAGCTAACTTTAACATCACCAGTGTAAATGTAGCTAGCTTTAGCATCACCAGTGTAAATGTAGCTCATCACTGTCATCACCAGTGTAAATGTAGCTAACTTTAGCATCACCAGTGTGAATGTAGCTAACTTTAGCATCACCAGTGTAAATGTAGCTCATCACCGTCATCACCAGTGTAAATGTAGCTAACTTTAGCATCACCAGAGTAAATGTAGCTAACTTTAGCTCACTACTAAACTGAGTTAATCACTGTCATCACCAGTGTAAATGTAGCTCATCACTGTCATCACCAGTGTAAATGTAGCTAACTTTAACATCACCAGTGTAAATGTAGCTAACTTTAGCATCACCAGTGTGAATGTAGCTAACTTTAGCATCACCAGTGTAAATGTAGCTCATCACTGTCATCACCAGTGTAAATGTAGCTAACTTTAGCATCACCAGTGTAAATGTAGCTAACTTTAGCTCACTACTAAACTAATCACTGTCATCACCAGTGTAAATGTAGCTAACTTTAGCATCACCAGTGTGAATGTAACTAACTTTAGCTCACTACTAAACTGTGCTAATAACTGTCATCACCAGTGTAAATGTAGCTAACTTTAGCTCACTCATCACCAGTGTAAATGTAGCTAACTTTAGCTCACTAAACTGAGCTAATCAAACACCTCACTGAAGGTTGTTGTATTATTAGACTAGTAGAGACCACCCAGGACATTTAACCCTGATACACACACACACACACACACACACACACACACACACACTAACCCTAACCCATGACATTTGGGTTTGTGTAACTGGAATTAACAAATCATGGATTTTATTTTTATTATTTTTAATCAAAACTTGCCAGCAGACAGGTCATATTCAGACAAATGACTCGTGTCTATCACATGTGTGCGTGTATTAACTATTGTGTGTTTTTGTGACTATCGTGTGTGTGTGTGTGTGTGTGTGTTTATTGGGTGAGTGTGTTTGAGTGTGTGTGTGTGTGTGTCTCTATTGTGTATGTGTTGGTATATATTGTATGTGTGTGTGTGTGTCTTTTTTTATTGGGCGAGTTTGTGTGTGTGTGTGTGTGTGTCTATTGTGTCTGTGTTTGTATGTATGTGTGTATTTATTGTGTGTGTGTGTGTGTGTGTGTGTGT
>JAODXP020002511.1:2500-10000 GCA_027497455.2 Sardinella longiceps | reverse complement strand
GGCGATAAAACGATAGCGATATGAATCGCGATAGAAACGTACTCGATAGCAATAGAAAATGCGCTCGATAGAACTTTCGATAGAATTTTTTTCGACGGGCGGATAGCTCTGCTCTGTCCGCATTTACAACAGGCACGCTGCGTTCATGGGCTGCGCTCTCCCAGAAAGGGCACGCACTGACTGATTGTTTACAAGTTAGCTGCTGCAGCTCAGGCTTTGCTTTTCATGTAGCCTGAAACTAGTCAAAGATACTTTCAGCTGATTCATGTTCTGATTAAGTAATGCAGGGCAATCGTAATTAATAACTGTGAGTAAATTGTTTGAAATGTCGGAAAGGCCTGATGAACAACACTGTTCGCATATCAACAGCTAACGGTGCACATGATGTTACTGGCTTCAGGGACAGATTTGACGATGTTAGCGCACAACGCTAACAAGGTAAACATACAACAGACAAAGCTCAAACTAGCTAGTATGGTCGTCAGCAACCTACTGAACACATTAAAGCTGATTTTGCCATCTTACCTTAATCAAACTCACTGTAGTAATCCATGTTATCAAGTAGCCTTGTGTGAAGTGAAAGGCATATCATTGTACCAAAACAAACTTCGTTTTGAAGTCATATTCTGCTTCAGAACAGGAGCCACATAAGCTACAATGTAAACCAAAACCATACAAAGCCCCTCTCTGATTGGCCCATTTAATAGAAGAATAACATAACATATTTTAGTTAAAATATTAATTTCCTTTATGTATTGGTAGGCCTATTTATTCAGCTACTTCAGGAGTTTAAAAGAACCCTAAAATAATAGGCTACTTCAAAGCAGAATTCAACCCTGAGACAACACTGTGCTCAAACACTATATTTTACCATATATTTATATGTGACAGTGCTGCCATTTAATGTAATAACTATATTGAAAATAAAATATAAACCTAAAAAAAACGAATTTAAGGTGTTTTTGCGCACATGGGCCCTTTTTAAATACGTCATTAAAAAAATTCAATAATTATCGATATCGACCAATATACTGAGCCTATATCGTGATAGAGTTTTCAGCCATATCGCCCAGCCCTACTGTAGACTGTGGTTAAGAATAAAGCCGTACTTTAGACTCTGGTTAAGAATAAAGCCAGGCTGTAGACTGTGGTTAAGAATAAAGCCGTACTATAGACTCTGGTTAAGAATAAAGCCAGGCTGTAGACTGTGGTTAAGAATAAAGCCGTACTATAGACTCTGGTTAAGAATAAAGCCAGGCTGTAGACTGTGGTTAAGAATAAAGCCGTACTATAGACTCTGGTTAAGAATAAAGCTGTGCTGTAGACTGTGGTTAAGAATAAAGCCGTACTGTAGACTGTGGTTAAGAATGAAGCCAGGCTGTAGACTGTGGTTAAGAATGAAGCCAGGCTGTAGACTGTGGTTAAGAATAAAGCCGTGCTGTAGACTCTGGTTAAGAATAAAGCCAGACTGTAGACTGTGGTTAAGAATAAAGCCGTACTATAGACTCTGGTTAAGAATAAAGCCGTACTATAGACTGTGGTTAAGAATAAAGCCAGACTGTAGACTGTGGTTAAGAATAAAGCCGTACTATAGACTCTGGTTAAGAATAAAGCCAGGCTGTAGACTCTGGTTAAGAATAAAGCCAGGCTGTAGACTGTGGTTAAGAATAAAGCCGTACTATAGACTGTGGTTAAGAATAAAGCCGTACTATAGACTGTGGTTAAGAATAAAGCCGTACTATAGACTGTGGTTAAGAATAAAGCCGTAGTGTAGACTGTGGTTAAGAATAAAGCCAGGCTGTATACTCTGGTTAAGAATAAAGCCAGGCTGTAGACTGTGGTTAAGAATAAAGCCGTACTATGGACTCTACTCTATAGGTGGGTTGGGTTAGGGTTAGGGCACTGGTCTGTCTCAGTATTCACACAGATCACTCCTCTGTCAGTCACACACACACACACACACACACACACACACACACACACACACACACACATGCTGTTCAGTGCTGCACACACTCTCTGGTCTGCCTTAAGTCCCACGTGCCTAGAGCATGTCCGTTAATCTCACACAGACACACACACGTGCCTAGAGCATGTCTGTATTGTCATACCCACTCTCCTCCTCCTCCTCTTCCTCCTCCTCCTCCTCTTGTCCGCTAACCCCCCCCCCCAGCCAAGCAGAAGCCGAGGTCGGTAAGTTCTGTCTGCTTGTCCTCCTCCTCCTGTTCCATCCCCCACCTGTGGGACATGTGCTTCCTGCTAGGGTGCTCCTGTCCCCTGGGAGTGAGGAAGCGTGTGTGTGTGTGTGTGTGTGTGTGTGTGTGTGTGTGTGTATGTGTGTGTGTGTGTGTGTGTGTGTGTGTGTATCTGATCCCCCATGCCAATGGCTGCCCCTGTCCTCTTGGAGTGTGTTGCATGTCTGTGTTTATTCCAGAGTTTGAATGGCTTTACTGGGCAGCTTGGGTGTGTGTGTGTGTGTGTTTAGTCCTGTTTGAATGGTTTTACTGGGCAGCTTAGGTGTCTCCCAACAGATGCATGTCTCTCTGTGTGTGTGTGTGTGTGTGTGTGTGTGTGTTTATTCCTGTTTGAATGGTTTTACTGGGCAGGTTAGGTGTCTCCCAACAGATGCATGTCTGTCTGTGTGTGTGTGTGTGTGTGTGTGTGTGTGTATGTGTGTGTGTGTGTGTGTGTGTGTGTTTATTCCTGTTTGTGTGGCTTTACTGGGCAGCTTAGGTGTGTGTGTGTGCGTGTGTGTGTGTGTGTGTGTGTGTGTGTTTATTCCTGTTTGCATGGCTTTACTGGGCAGCTTAGGTGTCTCCGCACAGATACATGTCTCTGTGTGTGTGTGTGTATGTGTGTGTGTGTGAGTGTGTGTGTGTGTGTGTGTGTGTGTTTATTCCTGTTTGAATGGTTTTACTGGGCAGGTTAGGTGTCTCCCAACAGATGCATGTCTGTCTGTGTGTGTGTGTGTGTGTGTGTGTGTGTATGTGTGTGTGTGTGTGTGTGTGTGTGTTTATTCCTGTTTGTGTGGCTTTACTGGGCAGCTTAGGTGTGTGTGTGTGCGTGTGTGTGTGTGTGTGTGTGTGTGTTTATTCCTGTTTGCATGGCTTTACTGGGCAGCTTAGGTGTCTCCGCACAGATACATGTCTCTGTGTGTGTGTGTGTATGTGTGTGTGTGTGTGAGTGTGTGTGTGTGTGTGTGTGTTTATTCCTGTTTGAATGGCTTTACTGGGCAGGTTAGGTGTTTCCTAGCCCTACACTATCATATCCTCCAGCCTCTAAACCTAACTCTACACTAGAATATCATCCAGCTGCTAGACTTAGCCCTACACTAGAATAGCCTCTAACCCTAACCCTAGCCTACAGCCCTCTAACTGTTAGGCCTAGATTACCATGTTTTCAAGGAGAGGTCTGGGTGATAAGGAGCAAAAGCATATAAAAGTATATAAATATGCTCCAAATATCACCTTTAAAAGTTATGTAACATGATCGGACACATTACAACACAGAGCTGTATTATGGCTACAAAGGGCTGGAAAAGTGATTAAAACTGTGTGCTTATGCAAGCAGCCCAATATTATTTGTTTACTAAACAGTTTTGTAAACAATGCATAAAAACACAATTTGAACCACTTTGTTAGACATTTGCAGCAATAAACACTACAGTGGCGTGTTGTAATGTGCCTGACGATGTTTTTGGGGTGACATTTGGAGCATGTTTAGATGCTGAATAGACAGTTTAGAAATCTGCTGCATTGGGTTAACAGTCAGGGCTTATTCTCTGTTCAAGGAAACCTATATGGTTGGACCAAAATGTCTCGTGTCTTCAGTATTGGCTAATCTCAAGTAGCTTGAGCAATAGAGCTCTTGTTGAAATTTGCCTGAACTTGGCCTTTAACACCTAATTTGATGATCCATGAAGCTACAGCTAGCAAACAGTCTTGTCCGGCCTGCCTGAACGTATGAAAATTCTGCTCCCCAGCAAACATTTGAACGTTATCACACCAGCCCGCTCCTTTCAAGCAAGTAACCGCAAGGCCTTGACTACCATGAAGTCTCGGAAAGTGAAGTTTACCAAAATTCAACACATGCAACTTAACCTAGTTTGCATCCATTACACATTGGCTTAGGTTACCTGTCTGCTGACTTCTGCCCAGTTTAGTCACAGGTGAGGCTATGTGTAGGAACAAAGCTGAATCTCTAAAAAAATAAATCATATTACATCAACCTGCCCACTTTTAGGCTAGCTGTAGAAACAAAGCTGAATCTCTACAAAGCTATTACATCAACCTGCCCACTTTTAGGCTAGCTGTAGAAACAAAGCTGAATCTCTACAAAGCTATTACATCAACCTGCCTACTTTTAGGCTAGCTGTAGAAACAAAGCTGAATCTCTACAAAGCTATTACATCAACCTGCCCACTTTTAGGCTAGCTGTAGAAACAAAGCTGAATCTCTACAAAGCTATTACATCAACCCACATTTCAGTTTTCTCTGTAAAAGACTCATACTGTAGACTACAGGACAGAAACTCACACTACTATAAACTACGGGACAGAAACTCACACTACTATAAACTACGGGACAGAAACTCACACTACTACAATTAACAGGACAGAAACTCACACTAATATAAACTACGGGACAGAAACTCACACTACTACAATTAACAGGACAGAAACTCACACTATAAACTACGGGACAGAAGCCCACGCTAATATAAACTACAGGACAGAAACTCACACTACTATAAACTACAGGACAGAAACTCACACCAATATAAACTACGGGACAGAAACCCACGCTACAATTAACAGGACAGAAACTCACACTACTATAAACTACGGGACAGAAACTCACACTAATATAAACTACGGGACAGAAACTCACACTACTATAAACTACAGGACAGAAACTCGCACTACTATAAACTACGGGACAGAAACTCACACTAATATAAACTACAGGACAGAAACTCACACTAATATAAACTACAGGACAGAAACTCACACCAATATAAACTACAGGACAGAAACTCACACTACTACAATTAACAGGACAGAAACTCACACTACTACAATTAACAGGACAGAAACTCACACTAATATAAACTACAGGACAGAAACTCACACTACTACAATTAACAGGACAGAAACTCACACTAATATAAACTACAGGACCGAAACTCACACTACTATAAACTACAGGACAGAAACTCACACTAATATAAACTACAGGACAGAAACTCACACTACTATAAACTACGGGACAGAAACTCACACTACTATAAACTACGGGACAGAAACTCACACTAATATAAACTACAGGACAGAAACTCACACTAATATAAACTACAGGACAGAAACTCACACTACTATAATTAACAGGACAGAAACTCACACTAATATAAACTACAGGACAGAAACTCATACTAATATAAACTACGGGACAGAAACTCACACTACTACAATTAACTCATTGACTGCCAGCCGTTTTCAGAATAGAGAGTTCCATACTGCCAGAGGTTTTGGGGAATTTTGACTGTTTTTTAAAGAGCCACAGAATATTATGTGTTACGACTACATAAACAATGAAACTACCACAAGAAAGAGCAGACTCTCTTCTTTCACCAGAAAAAAAAAGTTCGTTTCTACCCCTTTCCATTGCTTAGAAATCAGCAGGCGAACATAAGCTACTTTCTCCAAACACACCCGTTGTTTATCAAAAAGGGAGAAAATTAGCGTTTTGTTTGACAACGTTAGTGTCTTGGATGCGCGTTTTTTTCGGTCTATTAGCACGTCAAACATCGGGAAAATGTCTTCCTGTGATAAGACCACAAAAACAACAGTAACAGGGGGCTTTTGGTAATAAAATAGACATTGTTGTAACAAGGTAAATATATGCTATTTACAGGCTGTGACAGCGAAAACTCAGTGATCAACAACTGGCTCGCAAATTCTTACCTGACCCGGAACTGTGAGCTAGCTGGGCACTGAAACAAGTCACAACTGCTATTTCCGTTTGCCCAAGGTTGATCTCCTTCATCTCCCACGATCGGAACACTACTCGAACTACTATGGCAGTGACACATACTCTGATCGAGTGTGAACTGCCTAAATTTCTCCGATTTACGTCTGCACTTTGCTAGCGGCATATTTAGCCATGTCATTAGCTTTCTCTACTTCTCCCTTGGCCATACCTATGAATCTATGCTCATCTCACATCCAAAGTGACACACTGCCACCCTCAGGATCAATTTGGAACAACAATTTTCGACGGAGAATTCTGATATTTACAGACAAGGTTCCCTAGGTCTTTCTGCAGCCCTCCCCATTAAAAAACGCAGTTGACGTCTAAAGACGTCATTGGCAGTGAACGGCAGTATTTCAGTTGACGTCTAAAGACGTCATTGGCAGTCAATGAGTTAACAGGACAGAAACTCACACTAATATAAACTACAGGACAGAAACTCACACTAATATAAACTACAGGACAGAAACTCACACTACTACAATTAACAGGACAGAAACTCACACTAATATAAACTACAGGACAGAAACTCACACTAATATAAACTACAGGACAGAAACTCACACTACTACAATTAACAGGACAGAAACTCACACTAATATAAACTACAGGACAGAAACTCACACTACTATAAACTACTACTATAAAATCGACCAATATTCCCCCTAGTGTAAGGGTTAATATTCCCCCACGCTGAGGACAGAAACTCGCACTACTATAAACTACAGGACAGAAACTCACACTACTATAAACTACGGGACAGAAACTCACACTTATAAACTACAGGACAGAAACTCACACTACTATAAACTACGGGACAGAAACTCACACTTATAAACTACAGGACAGAAACTCACACTACTATAAACTACGGGACAGAAACTCACACTACTATAAACTACGGGACAGAAACTCACACTACTACAATTAACAGGACAGAAACTCACACTATAAACTACGGGACAGAAACTCACACTACTACAATTAACAGGACAGAAACTCACACTAATATAAACTACGGGACAGAAACTCACACTACTACAATTAACAGGACAGAAACTCACACTACTATAAACTACAGGACAGAAACTCACACTAATATAAACTACAGGACAGAAACTCACACTAATATAAACTACAGGACAGAAACTCACACTAATATAAACCACAGGACAGAAACTCACATGATAGCTGGTTTGCACCCACAAAATGTAAGGGTGGGGGTCAGCATGAGGAAATATTGGGTTCAGCGTGGGGGAATATTAACCCTTACACTAGGGGGAATATTGGTCGATTTAACCTGCAGGTGAATGGATTAGGTAGAGACAGTTGCCTAACAATAATAGATCGCTAAGTAAAGTTTTGTCTGGTTATGACCTGTCACATGATCTAGCTGGTCTGCTAATCAAAATAAACAGAACTATTCTAGATTAGTGGGTTAAGCTGTAGAACTATGGCTAAGATCTAGAAC
>JAODXP020002509.1:27500-29797 GCA_027497455.2 Sardinella longiceps | reverse complement strand
ACACTAAAGGTGATGCCCACCCAACACTGGCACTAAAGGTGATGCCCACCCAACACTGGCACTAAAGACACTAAAGGTGATGCCCACCCAACACTGGCACTAAAGACACTAAAGGTGATGCCCACCCAACACTGGCACTAAAGACACTAAAGGTGATGCCCACCCAACACTGGCACTAAAGGTGATGCCCACCCAACACTGGCACTAAAGACACTAAAGGTGATACCCACCCAACACTGGCACTAAAGGTGATGCCCACCCAACACTGGCACTAAATACACTAAAGGTGATGCCCACCCAACACTGGCACTAAAGGTGATGCCCACCCAACACTGGCACTAAAGGTGATACCCACCCAACACTGGCACTAAAGACACTAAAGGTGATGCCCACCCAACACTGGCACTAAAGGTGATGCCCACCCAACACTGGCACTAAAGGTGATACCCACCCAACACTGACACCCAGATTTGGTTGCTATGTGCAATAGAGACAGGAGTGAAACTCTACCGAATTGAGTAGAAAAGATCCGTACACAACAGTCATACTGCTATATCCCCATAACTCCATTAAATCTGTGGCGTCTCTGGTGAACTCTGGTGAAATCCCACGCTAGCTCAGTTGGCTAGCTGCTGTGCAGGAAGCAACATTCTATAAATGCCTTGCTGGCAGACAGATTTGGTAGCCTAGCAACAATAAACACCTGAACGATGCTCTCAGCAAATAGTGCATTTGGACTGTTTTAAGTAGGCCTGTATCCTGAAAGAGTGCACTGTTTTAAGTAGGCCTATCTTGAGAGAGTGCACTGTTTTAAGTAGGCCTATATCTTGAGAGAGTGCACTGTTTTAAGTAGGCCTATCTTGAGAGAGTGCACTGTTTTAAGTAGGCCTGTATCCTGAAAGAGTGCACTGTTTTAAGTAGGCCTGTATCCTGAAAGAGTGCACTGTTTTAAGTAGGCCTAATTGTGACTTGAATTAGGGACTCAATTAGCCAATCAGGACAGCTACGCTAAGTCATGTGATATGCGGAGGGTTGTCAGTGGGACAAAAACTCTTTGAGCAACTCTCTCTCCCAAGCTGTGATTGGCTGGTTGTACCTGTGTGGTGAGCTGGAATGGCTGAGAAAGTGCAAGCTGAGTTGGAGGGGCGTGGCAGGGGGCGGAGTCTTTGACTGTGTGCTGTGTGATTGGCTCTGCTGTATCTGAGCCAGGCGCTGATTGGCCTCCTGCTGCTGATGCTGCTGCTGCTTGTTGGCTGCACTGGAGCACTGCTGCACCACTGCTGCTAGGAACTGGAGTTGGGCTTGAGCTTGAACTTGAGCTTGAGCTTGGATTTGGTTTTGAGCCTGAACTTGGGCTTGGGCTTGGGCTTGGACTTGGGCCTGGACTTGGGCTTGAGCTTGGGCTTGAGCTTGAGCTTGGGCCTGGATTTGAGCTTGAGCTTGAGCTTGGGCCTGGGCCTGGATTTGGTTTTGAGCCTGGACTTGGGCTTGAACTTGAGCTTGAACTTGGGCTTGAACTTGGGCTTGAACTTGGGCTTGAAGCTGCTGCAACAAGAGCTGCTGCTGCGCAGGAAGCAGTGCAGATAACTAGAGGAGAAGAAGAGAGGAAGGGAGGGCAAGAGCGAGGGATATAGAGAAAAAGAGAAAGATGTACATGAAGAATGAAAGAAGGAAAGGTGGAGGAAAGAAAAAGAGACAGAAAAGTAAGCTTAGCATCAGACGGACAGAGCATAAAGCAAGCTGACTGAAAGAGCTGCGGCTCTCTTGTGGGAAAGAAGTGTGCTTTTAATCTGCTACTAGTACATTCACATTTGGTTGGTGGAGTAGAGTAGAGTAGAGTAGAGTAGAGTAGAGTAGAGATGAGTAGAGTAGAGAAGAGTAGAGTAGAGTAGAGATGAGTAGAGTAGAGTAGAGTAGAGTAGAGATGAGTAGAGTAGAGTAGAGTAGAGTACAGTAGAGTAGAGTAGAGTAGAGTAGAGTAGAGTAGAGTAGGGCTGAGAGTAGAGTAGAGTAGAGTAGAGTAGAGTAGAGTAGGGCAGAGAGTAGAGTAGAGTAGAGTTGAGTAGAGTAGAGGTGAGTTGAGTGGAGTAGAGTGGAGTAGAGTAGAGTAGAGTAGAGTAGAGTAGAGCTGAGAGTAGAGTGGAGTAGAGTGGAGTAGAGTAGATTAGAGTAGGGTAGGGCCGAGAGTAGAGTAGAGTAGAGTAGAGTAGGGCAGAGAGTAGAGTAAAGTAGAGTACAGAAGAGAGTAGAATAGATTAGAGTAGAGTAGAGTAGAGCCGACTTGGTAGAGTAGAGTA
>JAODXP020002509.1:17500-20000 GCA_027497455.2 Sardinella longiceps | reverse complement strand
TATATTCTGTTATATGCTGGACAATGCTGGTATATGCTGGACAATGCTGGTACAAGCTATTATATGCTGGTATATGCTGGTATATGCTGGACAATGCTGGTATATGCTGGACAATGCTGGACAATGCTGGTATATGCTGGACAATGCTGGACAATGCTGGACAATGCTGGTATATGCTGGACAATGCTGGTATATGCTGGACAATGCTGGACAATGCTGGTATATGCTGGACAATGCTGGTATATGCTGGTATATGCTGGACAATGCTGGTATATGCTGGACAATGCTGGTATATGCTGGTATATTCTGTTATATGCTGGTATATGCTGGTATATGTCGGACAATGCTGGTATATGCTGGACAATGCTGGTATATGCTGGACAATGCTGGAATATGCTGGACAATGCTGGACAATGCTGGTATATGCTGGACAATGCTGGTATATGCTGGTATATGCTGGACAATGCTGGTATATGCTGGACAATGCTGGACTATGCTGGTATATGCTGGTATATGCTGGTATATGTCGGACAATGCTGGTATATGCTGGTATATGCTGGACAATGCTGGACAATGCTGGTATATGCTGGACAATGCTGGTATATGCTGGACAATGCTGGTATATGCTGGTATATGCTGGACAATGCTGGTATATGCTGGACTATGCTGGTATATGCTGTTATATTCTGTTACATGCTGGTATATGCTGGACAATGCTGGACAATGCTGGTATATGCTGGACAATGCTGGTATATGCTGGACAATGCTGGTATATGCTGGTATATTCTGTTATATGCTGGTATATTCTGTTATATGCTGGACAATGCTGGTATATGCTGGACAATGCTGGACAATGCTGGTATATGCTGGTATATGCTGGACAATGCTGGTATATGCTGGTATATTCTGGTATAAGCTGGACAATGCTGGTATATGCTGGTATATGCTGGTATATTCTGGTATATGCTGGACAATGCTGGTACAAGCTATTATATGCTGGTATATACTGACAATGCTGGGTGCTGGATAATGCTGTTATGTGCTGTTATGCTGGACAATACTGGGCTATGCTGTTATGCTGGACAATGCTGGACTATGCTGGTATATGCTGGACTATGCTGGACTATGCTGGTGTATGCTGTTATATGCTGGACTATGCTGGTATATGCTGGACTATGCTGGACTATGCTGGACTATGCTGGTATATGCTGGACTATGCTGGACTATGCTGGTATATGCTGGACTATGCTGGTATATGCTGGTATATGTTGGACTATGCTGGACTATGCTGGACTATGCTGGACTATGCTGGTATATGCTGGACTATGCTGGACTATGCTGGTATATGCTGTTATATGCTGGACTATGCTGGACTATGCTGGTATATGTTGGACTATGCTGGACTATGCTGGTATATGCTGGTGTATGTTGGACTATGCTGGACTATGCTGGACTATGCCGGACTATGCCGGACTATGCTGGTATATGGTGTGATATGCTGGACAATGCTGGTAAGCTGTTATATGTTGGACTATGCTGGTGTATGCTGTTATATGCTGGACTATGCTGGTATATGCTGGTGTATGCTGTTATATGCTGCTATATGCTGGACTATGCTGGTATATTCTGTTATATGCTGGTATATGCTGGACTATGCTGTTATATGCTGGTATATGCTGGACTATGCTGGTATATGCTGGTATAAACTGGACTATGCTGGTATATGGTGTGATATGCTGGACAATGCTGGTAAGCTGGTATATGTTGGACTATGCTGGTATATGCTGTTATATGTTGTTATATGCTGGACTATGCTGGTATATGCTGTTATATGCTGGACTATGCTGGTATATGCTGGTGTATGCTGTTATATGCTGCTATATGCTGGACTATGCTGGACTATGCTGGTATATGCTGGACTATGCTGGTATATGCTGGTATATGCTGGACTATGCTGGTATATGCTGGACTATGCTGGTATATGCTGGTATATGCTGGTATATGCTGGACTATGCTGGTATATGCTGGTATATGCTGGACTATGCTGGTATATGCTGGACTATGCTGGTATATGCTGGACTATGCTGGTATATGTTGGACTATGCTGGTATATGCTGGACTATGCTGGTATATGCTGGACTATGCTGGTATATGCTGGACTATGCTGGTATATGCTGGACAATGCTGGTATATGCTGGTATATGCTGGACTATGCTGGTATATGCTGGACTATGCTGGTATATGCTGTTATATGTTGGTATATGCTGGACTATGCTGGACTATGCTGTTATATGCTGGACTATGCTGGTATATGCTGTTATATGCTGCTATATGCTGGACTATGCTGGTATATGCTGCTATATGATGGTATATGTTGGACTATGCTGGTATATGCTGCTATATGCTGGACTATGCTGGTATATGCTGGTATAAACTGGTATATGCTGGACTATGCTGGTATATGCTGGACTATGCTGGTATATGGTGTGATATGCTGGAC
>JAODXP020002508.1:7500-12500 GCA_027497455.2 Sardinella longiceps | reverse complement strand
GTTTGTGTGTGTGTGTGTGTGTGTGTGTGTGTGTGTGTGTATGTGTGGTTGTTTGTGTGTGTGTGTGTGTGTGTGTGTGTGTGTGTGTGTGTGTGTGTGTGTGTGTGTGTGTGTTTGTATGTGTGGTGTGTGTGCGTGTGTGTGTATGCGTGTGCTTCTGTTTACAGATGACTTCATAGAATAGAGGTCTTTGTACACAGCTTAAGTTTATTCCGTTCAAAGTGAATGTTGTGGAGACAACGTGAGATTTTGCCCTCTAAGTCTCAGACAGTATCTCACTCAGAGGCATCAGCACAGCAAAAAGACTGGCAAAATACTGTTCCATCTCTGCCATCATAGGCAGTTTGTCCATTTGGAGACGGAGATGCCATATTTATCCATAAATATTGGACTGAATAACTGCATGCCTAAACAACTCTGTGATTTCCATATTTGGGTCTGTATAACCTTTAATGTGCTGCGATCCAAATAAAAGTATTAAACTGTGTCTAAAGCTGTTCACCTCTATCATCACTAGGAGTCTGATGATTAGGAGTCTGATGATTAGGATGGTATGTTGATGTGTGTGTGTGTGTGTGTGTGTGTGTGTGTGTGTGTGTGTGTGTGTGTGTGTGTGTGTAGGAGTCTGATGATGAGGATGGTATGCCCAAGAAGAAATGGCCCACGGTGGACGCCTCCTATTACGGAGGAAGAGGAGTTGGCGGAATCAAACGAATGGAGGTAGGACCCAAATACACACACACACACACACACACAACACACACACACACACACACACACACTAACGCACTTAATATACAAAGGCAACTAATGTGATCACGGCACAGCATATATAGTTTGTACACACTCACCCAGAACTGTTTCACAGCACTGCATACATGTACATGCATGTGTGTGTGTGTATGTGCGCAGTGTGTGCATGTGTGTGTGTGTGTGATGTGTGTGCTGTGTGTGTGTGTGTGTGTGTGTATACTCATTTATGTGTGTATATGTATACTTTTGTGTGTGTGTGTGTGTGTGCGTGTGTGTGTGTGTGTGTATGTGTGGTAGGTGCGCTGGGGAGGCAAAGGTTCGACAGAGGAGGGAGCGAAACTGGAGAAGCCCAAGAATGCGGTGGTGAAGATGCCGGAACAGGAGTTCGAACCTTTTGAGCCCAAACCCAGAAAAGAGAAGAAGAACGCTTCCCAGAACAGGAAGTGGTACTCACCTATCCGGGTAAACACTCCTTCCTTCCTGTTTCCTGTTACATCATATCCTTTTCGTTCCTGTTTCCTGTTACATCATACATACACACACACACACACACACACACACACACACACACACTCACACTCTCTTGTGTTTCCTGGTGCAGGGTAAACTAGATGCCATCTGGGCGCTGTTTCGCCGTGGCTACGACCAGGTATCACTTATGAGACCACAACCTGGGGATCATGTGAGTATCAGATTACACACACACCACACACACACACACACACTAACACACACACACACACACACACACACACACACAGGTATCACTTATGAGACACAACCTGAGGATCATGTGAGTATATGATTACAGGCACACACACACACACACACACACACACACATACACACACACATACACATACACACTGACACAGATGCAGACACGCACACACACTACACACACACACACACACACAGGGGTGAGAGTTTTGTTCAGTTTGAGATGGACTGAGTTTTTGTGTCTGCTGTATTAACATGTGTGTGGACTTTTGCTGTGTGTGTGTAAGTTTGCGCTTGTGCATGTATGTATTCGTGTGTGTATGCATGTAGCCTATGTGTGTGTGTGTGTGTGAGAGAGAGAGTGCCTGTGTGTTTGTCCCATAGTTGGGCTCATCTTACTCATACTGAAATAATCTACACTAATTATCAGGTTTATTCACTACAATAGCTAACATTTACATTACTCCCTATGTGAAACTGCTAGGTAGCCCGCTAACCTTTACATTACTCCCTATGTAAAACAGGTAGCCCGCTAACCTTTACCTTCCTCCCTATGTAAAACTGCTAGGTAGCCTGCTAACCTTTACCTTACTCCCTATGTGAAACTGCTAGGTAGCCCACTAACCTTTACATTACTCCCTATGTAAAACTACTAGGTAGCCCGCTAATCTTTACGTTAACCCTAGTGACTACAGATATTACTCCCCTATGTGAAACTACTAGATAGCCCGCTAACCTTTACATTACTCCCTATGTGAAACTACTAGGTAGCTAATAGCTAACCTTTACATTACTCCTTATGTGAAACTAGGTAGCCCGCTAACCTTTATATTATTCCTTATGTGAAACTACTAGGTCCGCTAACCTTAACATTACTCCCTATGTGAAACTACTAGGTAGTCCGCTAACTTTTACATTACTCCCTATGTAAAACTGCTAGGTAGCCTGCTATCTTTACATTACTCCCTATGTAAAACGGTAGCCCCCTGCTTACATTACTCCCTATGTAAAACAGGTACAGCCCGCTAACCTTTACATTACTCCCTATGTAAAACTGCTAGGTACCGCTAACCTTTACATTACTCCCTATGTAAAACTGCTAGGTAGCCCAATCTTTACATTACTCCTATGTAAAACTGCTAGGTAGTCACTAACCTTTACTACTTCAATGTAAAACCGCTAGGTAGCCTGCTAAATAGCTAACTGTGTTGAACATGGCCAACTACCTGACTAGCTTTAGAAAGCACAAAACTATTTCAGTAAGTATATGTTCTGAGATGTGCTGGTCTAATGTATGGGAGAGCGCTCAATCACTTCCTCACAACACATATGTGGGTTGAGCTGGAAGCAGTCAGACGCAGCTGCCCGAGCAGGTAGCAGGTCACCTGTCTTTAAGAAATGCCTGCTATGAAGGCTATGAGTACCGGCTGTGAGTGATGGTTAAACTAATGTCTAACATCTGTGAGTAAGTTCGGAGTAACGTCTGTGAGTAACGGTTAGAGTAACGGCTGTGAATAACCTCTGTAGTGGTTTACAGTAACGTTTGTGAATAACGGTTTAGAGTTGGCTGTGAGTAACGTCTGTAGCGGTTTAGAGTAACGTCTGTAGCGGTTTACAGTAACGTCTGTAGCGGTTTAGAGTAACGTTTTAGAGTTACAACTGTGAGTAGGTTGAAAATAAAGGCTGTGAGTAACAGTCCACCAACTCTGCTGTCTGATTTTAGTGATGCCCACACACTCTTCATATGGTTGGTTGTATGTGTGTGTGTGTGTGTGTGTGTGTGTGTGTTTCTTCCTGTGCTGTGTGATTTTAAAGACGCCCACACACTCTTGTCTGCTGCCCACTCCCTGCTGTGGAGCCAGTTAAAGTCCGGAGCTGAAAAATGCCTTATTAGCAGAAAATGTCTGCTGGAATTCCACATTAAATCTGCATAAGATCTCATATATGTGTGTATGTCTACAGCCTGTGTGTGTGTGTGTGTGTGTGTGTGTGTGTGTGTGTGTGTGTGTGTGTGTGTGTGTGTGTGTGTGTGTGTGTGTGTGTGTGTGTGTGTGTGTGCTGGAATTCCACATAAATCTGCTAGAGATCTCTAAGCAAACTCCAATCACTTGCAGCTGATGTTGGATACTCATTCAGTTCCGCAATCACCCCACATTCGGCTCAATTCTGGCCCGCATTGGGCTCAGCGCTATGGCGCGCGCGCGTGTGTGTGTGTGTGTGTGTGTGTGTGTGTGTGTGTGTGTGTGTGCGTGTGTGTGTGTGTACACGTGCATGTAAGTCCATCACAAGATTGCAAATCAGTAGCTCATCACTGTTATGTGTGTATGTGTGTGTGTGAGTTAGTGTATACACGTGCAGTAAGTCCAACACAAGATTGCAGATCAGTAGCTCATCACTGTTATGGGTGTGTTTGTGTGTGTGTGGTGTGGTAGTGTGGCATTGAGGACTGTTTAACGATGGCCAGCTGTAAAAGGTTGCATGATGTTACGTATGTTTTATTTCAGTGTGTGTGTGTGTGTGTGTGTGTGTGTGTGTGTGTGTGTGTGAGAGAGTGTGAGAGAGAGAGAGAGAGAGAGAGAGAGAGAGAGAGAGAGAGAGAGAGAGAGACGTGTGTTTTAATTCCAGTGTGATCATTTCCTCTCCCGGCTGCAGAGGCGGTATGTGTGTGTGTGTGTGTGTGTGTGTGTGTGTGTGTGTGTGTGTGTGTGTGTGTGTGTGCAGAGGCAGTGGTGCCTTTCTGGGAATGAAACTGCGGTTTGTGACGTAGAGGCTGAAAAATGCCCCAGCAGCATCAATTAAATTATTTATTTCAGCTGTGTTTCTCTGAACCCTTAAAACACACACACACACACACACACACACACACACACACACACACACACACACACACACACACACACACACACACACACACACACACACACACACACACCCTGAAACACAAGATTTTACTAGTTCCCTAAGAATCTGATATTTAAGCATAGGACAAGTCATTTAATGTAGGCCTACTGGGTTACCTAAGCAGACCAATAAACCTGAACTGGTCTTATACACACACACACGTGCACGCACACGCACGCACACAAACACACACACACACACCCACACACACGTGAGCACGCTCCTTTATGTGCCTCTGGGGCCAGGCTGTCAGCCAGATGCCCAGCGAGGGTGGCCTAAATAGCCGTTAGCAGCTGCTATGTGCTAGCTGGTGCATAGTGAACTAGCCCCAGTAGGCGTGGCCTAAATGGCCATAAGCAGCTGCAGTGTGCTAGCTGTGTAGAGCATAGTGAACTAGCCCCAGTAGGCGTGGCCTAAATGGCCATTAGCAGCTCATGTTTGCTAGCTGTGTAGAGCATAGTGAACTAGCCCCAGTAGGCGTAGCCCAAATAGCAGCTGCTGTATATGTGCTAACTGTGTAGTGTGTGGTGAACTAGTCCCAGTAGGGGTAGCCTAAATAGCAGCTGCTATGTGCTAGCTGTTTGATGTGTGGTGAACTAGCTCCAGCAAGCATAGCTTAAATAGCT
>JAODXP020002508.1:0-2500 GCA_027497455.2 Sardinella longiceps | reverse complement strand
GGTTAGCGGTTTCTTTGACATAGGGGTGTGGCCTGTCGATGTGGAGGTGTGGTCTGTTGGAAATGTCCATCCTATTGGAACACTCCCCTTATTCTAAAGCTTTGTCTTTTTGCCTCTGCGATCGTCACGGCAACTCAAGACTGGTACCATTGGCTGTCACTCATTTAGCCCCTCCCCCACCCCAATGACAAACAACTCCAAAGCCCCTCCCTTTCCCCACCCCCCAATGGCAAGCAACTCCAAAGCATACAAGTGTACAAGTGTACTTTTTTCATGTTTTTTTGTTTTTGTTGATGTCTTACCATATTTTCTACGATAAACAAAACTAGAAATGCTCAAATCAGTATGAAGTCAGGTCAGTTTTATTGTTACAGATATTCATGCTCTACTCTACTGTTATTTGATACTCAGTGTGTATTTGTCTGTCTGTTTGTTTGATATTATTTTCTTTGATGCATTTTGTTTGTTTGTATGGGTGTGTTCCGTATCCCAGGGCAACTGCAGGCAGTTTTAGCAGCTAATTTATTTCCCCAACCAACCAATCACAGAGCAGGACAAACAGACAGACAGACAGACAGACAGACAGGAGGACGACAGGAGGACGACAAGGCGTCTAGCGACGCTGTGCATTGTACACACACACACACACACACACACACACACACACACACACACGCACACAAGTAAATAACTAAAACCTAGTTAATACTACATCATAGGGTACCTTCTGGAGATATCAAATATGACTTTTATACAATTTTTATTCCTATTATTATTTTGTTTTGTTAAGTTTTTTTTTTACCACAGCAGATAAATGTAGTTCAGTGTTTTAGGATGATAAAGAGAGAAAATGTGTGTGTCCAGTTCAATGTGGAGAGGAGGACACACACACACACACACACACACACACACACACACACACACACACACACACACACACACACACACACCTGCAGGAAACCAATAGTGCTCTGTTGTGTATTTTAATGAGTGTGCCCATGTTTTCTTGGTATTTGACGTGTGTTTACACACACACACACACACACACACACACACACACACACACACACAATAACCAGATACGGAACCAAGTTCTCTTGTGGGCCACTCAGTGCTAGCTCTCCTATGTATGTATTCCATCAATAGCCACACACACACACACACACACACACACACAACCAGATGGGGAATCTCTCCTGCTATGTATTCCATCATAACCCACACACTCACATAACCAAAGACAAATGTGCATTAAGATGTTCTTTTACAGTATCAATAAAGGAGAACTCCCAGCTTCTTATCTGATAAACCCACTTACCACTCTTGTCTTTCTTGGGTCTGTGTGTGTGTGTGTGTGTGTGTGTGTGTGTGTGTGTGTGTGTGTGTGTGTGTGTGTGTGTGTGTGTGTGTGTGTGTTTATCTGATAAACCCATTGCGACTCTTGTCTTTCTTGGGTCTGTGTGTGTTTGTTTCTTACCTGATAAACCCATTGCGACTCTTGTCTTTCTTGGGTCTGTGTGTGTGTGCGTGTGTGTGTGTGTGTGTTTGTTTCTTATCTGATAAACCCATTGCGACTTGTCTTTCTTGGGTCTGTGTGTGTGTGTGTGTGTGTGTATGCTGAATGGGTGGGAGGGGATTGTCTTCTGTCTGTATGATTACAGATGTGACACTACTTGTGAGAAAACACTTTGACTAAAACGCACTATTTATAGACATGCAGTAATAGTTGTGTCCTTCACAAAAAAATGGCACCTTTGAAGGGTATATTCCGTGGTAGCAAGACATCAAGGCATGTTGGAATTTGCTAACTGTCAATATCTGAACAATTTTGAACAATTAAATAGCCTCAGCAACAACACCAAATTTTGGACAGATGTTCCTCAGAAACGGAATGATTCATGGTAAAATTTAAAAAAAAATCTTGCTAACTGTCCACGTGGTAAAATAAGAGGATGAAAACAGCCTTTTCAAAAATCTGACATATCTTTGAAAAAAATGCTCTGACAGTATGATAACATTATCAACAAAAGTTAATGCATAAACAGGACCGCAAAATCCATATATGAGTGGGAAAAAAACTCGGATAAATTTGTCTCACTTCCTTTTTGAACGAGAAGCCCTGAAAGGTGGTGGTGTTAAATCACACATAGAATTTACAGCCATCTTCAGAGCTCTGGAAAGGGGAAACTACAACAATCTGATCTGAGCAGATTTTTGAACTCTACAGGAAAATTTGTTTCTATGCACATGGTTTCATCATTGTGTGTGAAATACTAAAAGAGCCAGTTACTGTATGTTGGAAGTTGGACAAAAGGCTTGTTCACCAAAACGCTTAAAAATACTTGAAATTTCAAATGGCTGTACTTTTGCAACCATTAGTGATACACAAATTTACTATTTCAGATTCAAGCATAGGTTGGGTATACAAACAACTGTATTTTTTTTCAGATTTGTCAGAGAGGGTGACCGGTCCGTCACTGGTTGATTTCACACGGAATGA
>JAODXP020002507.1:0-28378 GCA_027497455.2 Sardinella longiceps | reverse complement strand
GAGGAGCTGTGGCGGTGTGAATCAATCATCGCAGGTTGTTGCAAGCAGTTTCAAGCTGTCGCAAAAGATTTAACATGTCAAATCACGTTTTGGGTTTTTTAGAACATCGCAGCCCCTCTCGTTGTTGATCTTTGGTCTGTAGCCAGTAATAGATTAGTTTAGTAAAGGAGGGTATGTGAAGGAGTAGGCTACCCGTTCTGATGGCTTTTAGCATGACTGGTTCTATACTATACAAAGCAAAATGGATTTGGACCAAAGTGTGAACACACCAGGGTCTGATCTGACGGACAATCACCCCAGCATAAGAGCTAGTGATGTCCCTCTCACCTGAGCCCCCAGTTTGAATGTAAACATGTCGAAATGCACAGAAATGCCACATTAAAATATAATAGATCTTTGTACCAATGGCTGTAGCATGTTTTTTTTTTATCTTTATTTATTTTTTCAACCTTTGTTGTTCGTCATTGTACACCGTTGCCCTTCAATCTGTGTTCAGAGATGACTGGGCTCCAGTGTGTATCTGCTGTGTTCTGTGTTCTACTTCATTCTTTGTGTTCAACGATGCACCACACACACACACACACACACACACACACACACACTGTCTGAGAGTGCTTTTATCTTGGAAGGAAGCATTGAGTGACTATAGGCGGAGATGACTGATGCTCTTTGCTCTTTGGGCAAAGGGGGACAAAGAATGAGGCCAGTCAATACCATCAACTTTCCCTTTCATACTACTTTATGTTACACAAAACACACTATGCCTCCCTCAAACTCTTCCTATAAAAGGCATAGCAACTATTGTCATTGAGTCATAGCAGTAAACAATGACATGCGTGTTCTTTGCTTCAAACATCTTGGTCTCACCAGCTTGTCTCTGAGTTTAAGAATAATGTTCATCCCAACAGAGAACAGAAGAGGAGGCAGGAAAGAAACTGGTAGTTATGGTAATTACCAGTAGTGAAAATGTGAGTGATTTCAAAGCCAGAGGTAGCCTACAGTAAGACGGGTTGAGGATGTTCAAGGTTGCTGAGAGCTGCTGTCAATAATAAGCTATAAGCTTCCTTTCGGTGTGATGGTGATGACCAGGCAACTTGACCTTAAACAGCAGAGTCAATCAACCCACCGACATTTTGTTCCAGGATGCCAAGTACTGTCTAGGAATAACACATTTGATACAATGTGAGCTAATTAGCAAAATGGCAGTTAAGGCTCCTTTTGAAATTGCAGAAGTAGCGCATCACAATGGGTCATCTTTGGTCACCGATGGACAGAGTCTATTTCAGTAAATTGTGCCTGTTTAAATGAATAAAAATCACAAAAGGTCATCTTTGCCTACTGACGGATTGAGTGTATTTTATTTGCTAAACTGTGCCTGTTTTAATGATTAAAAATGCAAGCCGAGACAATCTCAGCGTCTCCGATCCTGTGATAATCCATTGGGAAAATACGAAAGGGATAAGGATTGCAAAGTCCAGAGACAATATGGTTATTGTACATCATGGAGTAATCCAAAGAGAAGGGTCCAATTCTTAAAGTAAAATAAGATGAGTTTTGGAAACCAGAATGTCCATGAAACATCATCTGTTGCTTCCATCACAAATCTTTACAACTCTTTAAAAATGATCTAATTTCTATCTGATTTGATTTACATCAATTTGCAATGTGGCATGACCCTTTGGGGGCACATTGTAAAGTATTGTTAATAATAACATACATTTCTGTTTTTGGACTGTGTCAATATTGTGCTTGTATTGTAGACTTACAGCATTTGGTTTTTATAAACATTAAAATTTACATTTTACTGGTGTCCCCACACTTATTGAAATTGGGGTTTTAAAGGAAAAATCTGGTGTGAATCAACACGTAGCCCTGCTGTTTTATACTGCTAAGCGTCACTGAAAGCCACCTCAATGACCGAATTTTGTGCTTCGTAGACCGAGTTTGCGAAACGGCAGCTAACACTAACTAAACGAGGCATGTCAAAAACGAAACCTAATCATTTTGCTTTCGTTTTGAAATGCCCCATTCTGTAACTGTTAGCTGCCGTTTCGCTATCTCAGTCTGCCTTGCATGAAATCCAGTATTGAGGTGGCTATCAATAGCGCTTGGCACTATAAAACAGTAGGACTACGTGTTGATTCACGCTAGATTTTTCCTTTAAGTGCTGGCCTTCTGTAGGCCTATTGAAAAAGAAATTTAATTTCGTCAAAGAAATGGATGATGTAACAGAATAACACTATAATAATGTTAGCAGTGCTATTTTGGATGCTAAGTTACTGTAGTCAGCAAAGAAAAACAATTAAAAGCAGCTGAATGGAGTGACAAAACATCTGTTGAATTTCCCCTAAATCCACACGTGTTAATTTACTCTCTCCACTGGATTCATTTTCACACATAGGCTACAGTGTCTAAACCACACAAGGTGCCGTACTTCCTGGATGCAAGCACATCGCTTTTTGTGCGCAGCTAAAATATTTCTGACCTGAGTGGAAAAAGCAGTTCTTCAACTAGCGACAGCTTGAAAACATTTAACCTAACCTACATGTGTGGTTTGGTGGGCCTACTGTCCTAAAATAGCACAACGACGGCGGCCCTGTTCTGAAACGTGTTTGCGAAACACAACATAGAAAAGAATCTGCATATCAAGCAGTATCATGTGCTCTGATGTCTACTTTGGCTGAGGCCTGCGCTCTCTGAGTGCTTTTCAAGTTATCTCCTAGTTACCATGTCTTCACTGTCTGCCTTTCTGTCTTTTTGTTTGTAATATAAAATAACTCGAAACGAATTCGGATTGCATTTTTGTATAACGTTGATTGGGACATGGAACAGGTGATCAGTGATCCAGAACACCGTGTAGAATTTCTATGAGTCTCAGTGGCCATATTGCCCTGGTGGAGGCCTGTCCTACCTGGGTGCTTCACCAGTTTTCTACGCCAGGGGTTTTCAACTGGTTCAGTCCCAGGGACCACCAATCTGACTAAGAAGTCATCGGTGGCCCACCCCCAGGGGCATGGAGGTGTGTTGTAAATAAAAAGATTGCAAGAAATTATATACAAAGAGACATTTTAGCCAGCGATCACCACATTTACCAAAGTATGCAGTTACTTGTTACACTGCATTTGGAGTGCTTAGCTGTGCTTATTTCTCAAATCAAGTTTTCAACCATCAAGTTCAATCACACTAAGTTGTAACTGGAATCCAGGTCACGGACCCCCGGAAATGTCGTCACGGACCCCCCTGTTGAAAACCCGTGTTCTACGATACTGAAGAGTTCTGAAGCCTCAAAGATAGGAACTATCTCCAGGCTCCAGACTCACCTTTAGATCAGGGTGGAAGTGTAGGCACAATAACCGGCTCAATGAATCACAACACAGGGTGCATTATCCCAACAAGGTCAGGATGATTGCGCAAAGAACATCACAAGGTTTTCTTTTTTCTTTTCCAGTTCCAACAATGTCAATGGACCACCTTCACAATTACACAACTCCAACCCTCTGGGATTCCAACATTCTCTCATTCATCAGAATTACCACATTCATTTGATTGACAGCTGTACAGACTATGTTTTGAGTACCATCAAGTCAAAACCACCATTGACCAGGGCCGGTTCTAGGCTTAGACAAATGAGGCAGTCGCCTAGGGCACCAAATATCAGGGGGGCATCATAACACATTTCTTACTTTTTTTTCTTCCGTTTTTCTCTTGTATTTTTAGAAAAGGGGGGGCAAAACTCAAATCTGGCCTAGGGCACCAAAAAGGCTAGAACCGGGCCTGCCATTGACTGTACGGGTACTAATTTAGGGTGACCAGATATGAGATTGTGAAAAAGAGTACACATCAAAGTCATAAAAAATATAATGTACATTTTTGTACCTATAAACCAATTGCGGTAACAAAACCTTCAAACATTTTTAAAGAGCAGGATCGTACACTGGCCTATGACTTTTCAGTCCTCCTCATATTGGGCATACCGGTATTGCTGTATTTTTCATGTGATTCAATTTTTCCCAGCAGTTGTCTATTAACAATAAAATAGGAATGGAAATCTTTGCAGGACATGTTCTTAAAACTATACTGTGTGCACAGAATCCCCTTCATTGAAGCAACAGACAACTGAAACGTAAGTGCCTGCTTTTCACGTTGCTTCATATGTATTGCGACTTAAGCGAAAGCATGGAAATTTCTTTTTTAGTTAATTATTGAACTTGCACTTGCGTCTCGCCATAGCTGCAGAGATACCCGGTAGGCCTACGCTCTCTTTTAGATAAATGTGGAAGCTTGCGTTACTGAGGTGTAGACTGAGATTGGCACACAGAAAATGTTTTTAACTGTACCTCTCCAGTCAGACCGTATGTACACCCATGCGTAGGCTACACCCCCTTCTCTCAGACACACACCACTGCAGAACTATATTGAGCAACACAGAGAAACAGAATTAATAGCATGTTTGAGAACAAAAATCCTGACAACTTTGAAAATCCCCCCTGACATTTTTTCAGGTCTCAAAAAGAGTACATGTCCGGGGGAAAGAGTAAGTCTGGTCACCCTAACTTCATTGGGCCCCAGGCAATTTGAGCCCACGAAGCATGGATCTGCCCAAGGTTTCTTCCGAAAATGGATTGCTACAAATAGGAGGGAGTTTTTTCTTGCCCCTGTTATTCATAGGCGCTCCTTGTACAAGGAGCAAAGTGTTTTCTTATTTTGCGCTCTACAAATTGAATTGAGTTCATAATAATAATAGTTGTTGTTGTTGTTATCATTATTATTATTGGATTATTAGGGGATGCCATAAGTGGTCTCTGAATGAGGAAACATTGTCTCCAAAGGACAGTCATGACCATGGTGAGAACCCACATCAGTGCAATTATTTAATCTGTTGACCCAATAACAGAGATGGTCTGGGCCATTCAGAAACAAAAAATACCGTTAGTATTTGAAATGTAATCCTGTGCACTAAGCCACCATAAAATATAAGTCTAGCGTCTGTCAGCAAATTTTGTTATCGCTACTTGGCTGTATATATACAGGCATTGGCCGTGGGGTGGGTGTAGGATGATAGATATTATTAGTCTGCTGCACAAGTCAAGCCAAACCATTAGGGGGCAGTACAACACAGGATAAGAATTTGAGTTGAGGCAGTAGGCCATGTTGGCAGAGTATGCTAACCTGAGTAGAAAAGTAGCCTAAGTAAAGATGTGGTTTACTTGTTTATATGTGTCCCCGTCACTGCACTGGGGCATTGGGATTGATCTTAGGGCAGAGGGAAGAGAGCCACCTACTGGCCGCCCACCAACCCCACTTCCAGCAGCACTAGGATGTAGCCTACCTATTCATATACAGCAGTATGAGATTTCAAGTTTACTCGAAACACAAAACTCTTAGGAACTCTAGAGAAATGCAGCAAAGAAGCCAAAACAATGTTTTCTTGCAGTTATTTAATCAATAATAATATTCATAGTTAAAAAGGCCAGAGCTGGCCTTCAATCCATAAATGGCATCTCTATCAAATGTGTGTCATTTGAAATGATAAACAATGTTCACAAATCAAATAAAATGAAACTTTGAATATTACAAAAAAATTAAATAAAAACTATAATTTCAAAATGTCTCATACACAATTATATGACAAAAACTGCAATTCCATAATTTCTCGTACACAACTAGCCTATATGACAAAAGCAAAAAGCTGTAATTTCATAATTTCTCATACACTACAGGTACAGCTCCACCACACAATTTACGAGATGGGTCATGTATGGACAAAATAACTAGAATGAAAGCAATAATGGATTAGACCTACATGAAAAGAGAATTATATGTTGTTGTACTGTGTTGTTGTACTGGCTTCAGTTTTGTTATTCATTTACATACAGATGAATGTGCAGTAAGTATGTATGGACAGTGGGTATGTAGTCTAGTACTGATATATCTACAGTATGTATTTATTATTTACATATATTTGTGTCTTTGTTCACATACATAGTGATCAGACTATTTCCACCACTGAATCGTGATCAGATTTACTCAGGCCTTAGAGTGTTGGACTATTTTGCTGTAGATCACCTGCTCCTCACGTATGCGAGTTGGTTGCTCACTCAATCTCCTTTCATTTCTTGTGTTGTTCTCCAGCTGGGCGTATGTCATTCTCGAGGACGCTACCTGCACACAAAGCAGAACTAGTGGATGTTAAAGGTGAATGAACAAAGGTGTGTTTCAGCACATATGTTGTACAGATAGGAAACCCACCTGTATATTCGGGGAAGTAGCGCGTCTTGTTGTTGGAACAACTGAAGCTAGGGACAGAAAATGACCAAGTTATCTTTAGTGTTGTGGCTCAACAGCCAATTTGTATAACACAATGGTTTATATATTTATTCCCTGCTTATAAACACTCTTATTACACAAATGAGGAGAACATCGCACAGCTCTTGTCACTTCTTATGATCACATTTCTTGATCTGATATGGAATACATTTGTCATTAGTATCAGTGATACAATTGTCATCCCAGGCCATGTTGAATTAAGGCTACTGTAGGCTCCATACTCTTAACACAGCTGTATGTTTGTGTTGGCGTGTTGGATTAAGGCTACTGTAGGCACTACATACTCTTAACACAGCTGTATGTTTGTGTTGGCGTGTTAGATTAAGGCTACTGTAAGCTCCATACTCTTAACACAGCTGTATGTTTGTGTTGGCGTGTGGCTCCTGTGTGGTCGCTCAGGTCTCCTGGGCTGGGTGAAGTCCAGGTGGAAATACGTCACAGGCTGCTGAGCATCAGGCTGCTGGGGGAAGATGAAGCCCGATCAGACTAGCTGTAGTAATCTTGACTGGCACACACTGTAAAGCTCTATATTTCTTTCACACACACACACACACACACACACACACACACACACACACACACACTACAGTAATCTTGACTGGCAGATACAGTAAAGCTCTCTTTTTCTTTCACACACACACACACACACACACACACACACAAACAAACACACACTAGTAACCTTACAGCTGGACAAATACAAGTACCAAAGAAGCGGTAAACAACACGCACGTCACTCAGGCGCATATAGGAGTTTACTCTTTTTTTTCTTTCACTCTCACACCACACACACACACACACACACACACACACACACACACACACACACACACACACACACACACACACACACACACACGTACACACACGCTACTGTAATATACAGGTACTTATGGATGGGCTTACCTCTACTGCAGTAACTGTGCGGTTGTTCTCTGGAAAAGAACCTGCAGAAAAAAAGATTTGGGTGTGGTCATACTGTAGCTTCCATCCATTTGGACACGCATGTAGGATTATAGGATGTACATAGTACTACATAGTACTACATAAACTTCCTTCTTACATTCACTATTCAAGACAGGACTGTGAATAGAGTAAAACTGTGTGTGTGTGTGTGTATGCGTGTGTGTCAGGGCCGTTTCAAGGTACTTGGGGGCCCCAAGCAAACAGGACATGGGGGCCCTTCACTCCCCAAAAATACTTACATGAACCACATTGTTATAATTTTCAAACATCATCAATATAATTGTATTGTACAGTTGTCTAAATCCAGTTTAAAGTCATTTTTTGTTGAAAAACACCACCAACTTAACTACTAAAATGATTAAACAGTCAATCTTGGGGGCCCCTTGCCTGGTTTGCCTGCCTTGTTGCGACGGCCCTGGTGTGTGTATGCGTGTGTGTGTGTGTGTGTGTGCATGTGTTTACAGTATATGCGTGTGTGTGTGTGTGTGTGTGCATGTGTGTATGCGTGTGTGTGTGTGTGTGTGCGCGCGTGTGTACAGTATATGCGTGTGTGTGTGTGTGTGCGCATGTGTGTATGCGTGTGTATGCATGTACGTACGCGTGTGTGTGTGTGTGTGTGTGTGTGTACCTGACAGTTTGCACTGGTAAAGACAGCAGTGCCTGCTGATGAGAGCGCTGATGGCACACACACACAGCAGGCTGAGAGTCCCAGCTGAGTATAGCATCACTAGGCACCAGTCCTCAGGGGTCGGCATCATGGTATCTCTAAGCAGGTGGAGTGAGGTCACATTGCTCCTCTTTATGACACCGACTCCCACGTGCACCTCACACCACCAGTCCTCTAACATGCCTGATGCATTTTGGGAAATGAAGTCCGTTGTGTTGATCCTGAGCTTGCTTGTCACACTAAACCTGTATCAGAATACACATACTAAACAGTTCAGACTTCATGCAATATGGCCTACAGGAATTAATTTTAGAGTAGTGGAATTAGAGTTATTGTTCAGTATGGTAGTCTTGTAAATTTTGTTATTTAAGTGCATGTGTGGGTGTGTGAGTGTGTGTGTGCGCCCAGTGTGCACATGTGGGTGAATATGTGTTCAACCTGCATGTGAATCACTATTATCTGTCCAGTAGAATTATGTGTAACACTATATAAATTCCTCTGTATATTTTTTACTCCAGAAAACTTTTCTACAGGGGAGATTGTTGTTAAATCCTGTTCAACACTTGATGGAAGTTGACAAGTCAATTTTTATTGTACAATTGTACGATGTTTATATTTGTCTTTAGAGTATTTATACTTTACATTTGATTTACATTTACATTTAATAATCATACTGGTTTGAACATTAATCTTATTACACATGACCATTAATTTTGAAGCATTAAAATCTAGCCTACCCAGTTGGTGTTATGCCTGTAGACACCCACGCGGCCACAACACCGGGCACCTCTGCTCCGCGGGATGATCGCCAGACGATGCTGATCTCAGGAAAATTGACATCTGTGACCGTGCACCGTAGTTCCACGTGCTCCAAAGTTCCTCTTCTGTGTAGCAGGTGCTCTGAACCAGAACTTTCTAGTTCAATCAGCAAAGTCACCAGGCTTCTGTTGGTCCACACCTTCTCCTCTGCAAAGATTTAAACTGCAAATTAGTTCCTCTCTGGTGTGGAGAAATGTTTTTCTATATTTTATTATTTGAATGGGGAATCTGAATGGGTGAGATGAAAAAAGGAAACTTACCTACAAGCAACAATTTTCCTTCGCCATAAAAATCGAAAAAACCAGCCTGCCTGACACCACAGTAGTACCGTCCTGAATCTGTTGTTTCAGTCCGAGATATATACAAGTCAGCTGTTGCATCCTGGCATTTGCTTTGTGAAAAACGGCCCCCTTCTCTGTCTGCACAGTTTCCAGAGAACTGTTCATAGTCACTCTCACCCACTGCACATTCACACAATCTTTGTAAGGGGCCCGACATGAGATTGAGACATTTGAATTGTGCTTGGAGAACATCTGTGGGGTCACATCTAAAGTCAAAGACAAATAAGCACCATGCCAAATTATCACCCACGCAACATTAACAGGCCTTAACTGAAATTCAGATATTAACACAGAAAACGGATTAAAGGAATAGGGTACTCCACCGTCTTATGGAAATGGATTATTCACACCCTTACCTGGAGTTACATATGTGGGCAAAAGCATTTTGGTTTCAGTCAGTGCATGTTTTTTCCTAGTGTGGTAAACCCAATTTCACCTTTTTCTTAGCTTTAGCTTAGCATAGGCACTGGAATGTAAAGCAGCCACATAGCAACTCTGGCAACATTACATTGCACCTAATAGGCATAGGCTATATTAGGCTTAATGGTAGCCAGTGAAATACAGATTTAATATTTCAGACATCAAGAGGCTGTATTAGGTTTACTGTATGTACTTACGCGTAATCAAACTGAAGAGTACAAGGAACCATTGATCCATTGTGTGCAGCCACAGTCTTCACTCTAGCTCAAAGACAGTGCTTTTGATCTCCTCACAGAAACCTTGAGGTTGTGTTTATTCGCATGGCTGTTACATGACCTCTTTACCTCTATGGAACAAATGAATCGAGTGTAGGTCTACTTGTAAGCATGTAGGTTCTACTTGTAAGCATTTTTTAGTACCACAGCTCCTTTCAAGACTGAAGCAGTGCTTGACCACAATATAGGCCACTGTGCAGTTCAAGTAATAGCATGCGTAGTTTACCTAGACTTATTCTAATTTGTGACAAGACCGTAGTGAGAAGGGCACATTCAAGTTCAAGTTCATTTATATATAGCACATTTTCATACATATATTAATTTGCTCAGATATTTTGCAAATAAATCTGGATCATATATAATAGGCTTAGGCCATCTCAGCTACCCACCCCTCAGCTTTCATAAATATATCCTGCATAAAACTGTCAACAAAACAATGAAACAAATGATAGTGGGTATGCTAAGGGGCATTTAACTGTAACTGTTACAGTTACAGTTAAATGCTGTAACTGTATTCTACTTCTATTCTACTTCTGTGTTCTACTTCATTCTTTGTGTTCAACGATGCACCACACACACACACACACACACACTGTCTGAGAGTGCTTTTATCTTGGAAGGAAGCATTGAGTGACTATAGGCGGAGATGACTGATGCTCTTTGCTCTTTGGGCAAAGGGGGACAAAGAATGAGGCCAGTCAATACCATCAACTTTCCCTTTCATACTAGCCTACTGTATGTTACACAAAACACACTATGCCTCCCTCAAAATCTTCCTATCAAAGGCATAGCAACTATTGTCATTGAGTCATAGCAGTAAACAATGACATGCGTGTTCTTTGCTTCAAACATCTTGGTCTCACCAGCTTGTCTCTGAGTTTAAGAATAATGTTCATCCCAACAGAGAACAGAAGAGGAGGCAGGAAAGAAACTGGTAGTTATGGTAATTGCCAGTAGTGAAAATGTGAGTGATTTCAAAGCCAGAGGTAGCCTACAGTAAGACGGGTTGAGGATGTTCAAGGTTGCTGAGAGCTGCTGTCAATAATAAGCTATAAGCTTCCTTTCGGTGTGATGGTGATGACCAGGCAACTTGACCTTAAACAGCAGAGTCAATCAACCCACCGACATTTTGTTCCAGGATGCCAAGTACTGTCTAGGAATAACACATTTGATACAATGTGAGCTAATTAGCAAAATGGCAGTTAAGGCTCCTTTTGAAATTGCAGAAGTAGCGCATCACAATGGGTCATCTTTGGTCACCGATGGACAGAGTCTATTTCAGTAAATTGTGCCTGTTTAAATGAATAAAAATCACAAAAGGTCATCTTTGCCTACTGACGGATTGAGTGTATTTTATTTGCTAAACTGTGCCTGTTTTAATGATTAAAAATGCAAGCCGAGACAATCTCAGCGTCTCCGATCCTGTGATAATCCATTGGGAAAATACGAAAGGGATAAGGATTGCAAAGTCCAGAGACAATATGGTTATTGTACATCATGGAGTAATCCAAAGAGAAGGGTCCAATTCTTAAAGTAAAATAAGATGAGTTTTGGAAACCAGAATGTCCATGAAACATCATCTGTTGCTTCCATCACAAATCTTTACAACTCTTTAAAAATGATCTAATTTCTATCTGATTTGATTTACATCAATTTGCAATGTGGCATGACCCTTTGGGGGCACATTGTAAAGTATTGTTAATAATAACTAGTGCTGTCAGTTTAACGCATTAATAACGGCGTTAACGCAAACCCATTTTAACGCCGTCAATTTTTTTAACGCGCGATTAACGCATTTGACCCGCCATTATCAATGGAATGTGAAAAAAAATATCTCTGACATTCCAACACCTCCCGACGTTTCAGTATGTCCTGTGTTTGTATTAGGCTTGAAGTAGGCCTACTGCTTAGCCTAGGACCTAGGCTACTCATGCTTACAGTAGCCTACACACGCACTGCACACAGGCACGGGTGTCTGCACTCTGCCCTGCTGCTCCGATGTCAGTGAAAACAAATATTTTACCGACACAATCGTTGACATTCACTCGCATGTTCGCATATTTAGGTTGTTAATTAGCTAGAGGATTGATGTTGTCACTTAGAAATCCCTTCTCTTGAACTGAATACCCCGCAAATAGGCTAATACAGTGGTTCTCAAACTTTTTCTGTCATTCCCCACTGTGGACGGGAGAGAATTTTCACGCCCCACCTGGAAGTCTCGATTTGCGCACTATATCTCTGTGAGGAATACTTTGCGAGTACAGGATTTTTTTCAATGTTGGAATTTTCATGTTACTAATTCAAAGCAAATTTCTCAGACCCCTCATCATAGCAACTAGCACATAACACCATTGGAAAGCTCAATTTACTGTCATATGCATATCTTACAAGCAGCTGTGAATTCGGGGGCATAGTGCGGCCGTTGATCGAACGCAAAGAGATGTCTCACGCCCCACCTATCATGTGTCTGCGCCCCACTAGTGGGGCCCGCCCCACAGTTTGAGAAACACTGGGCTAATATCAGTTTCAAAATTGCAGCGCGAGTGAGAGAGGTGAAACAGGTCGGAGCGCAACTGAGAGAGAGAATGTTTGTGAGCGTCATTTGATGTCAGTGAAAACAAATATTTTACCGACACAATCGTTGACGCTCACTCGCATGTTCGCATATTTAAGTTGTTAACTAGCTAGAGGATTAATGTTGTCACTTAGAAATCCCTTCTCTTGAACTGAATACCCCGCAAATAGGCTAATATCAGTTTCAAAATTGCAGCGCGAGTGAGAGGTGAAACAGGTTGGAGCGCAACTGAGAGAGTGAATTTGTGCAAACGAGACGCATGTAGCCTACCTGATTCTGAACATTATGACCTTGTCAGCTTCTTGCAGGGCAATTCTTGCATTGCCAATATGGCAAAATGCATTTTAAAGGTATGCTCATGCAATGTACTGTAGGTTTATTCATGTAGACCATAATGCCATATTTTCATTGAGCCTCTTTAGAATAGCTTATAGGTTAGTAATTTAAAGGGCCACCGTCCAGGTTTGTTTTTTTTTTTGTTTTTTTTTGTAAACTTGTGAACTAGCAACATAAAAGACATCAACATCTCTCTGGCAGTACTTGAACATGTTAATATTTTCTGATGCTGTAACTGGGTTTTCTTTCATTTTAAATTGGTATTCACCCCCACCAATGAATGCTGATAACAGCATTAAAATGAAAATAAATAAATAAAAATGGGACAAAAAGAAATCGAGGGACATTTAGAATAGAAAGAAATTTGCGATTAATCGCGATTAATTATGAGTTAACTACGGCAAAAATGCGATTAATCGCGATTAAATATTTTAATCGCTTGACAGCACTAATAATAACTTGAATTTCTGTTTTTGGACTGTGTCAATATTGTGCTTGTATTGTAGACTTACAGCATTTGGTTTTTATAAACATTAAAATTTACATTTTACTGGTGTCCCCACACTTAGCCTATTGAAATTGGGGTTTTAAAGGAAAAATCTGGTGTGAATCAACACGTAGCCCTGCTGTTTTATACTGCTAAGCGTCACTGAAAGCCACCTCAATGACCGAATTTTGTGCTTCGTAGACCGAGTTTGCGAAACGGCAGCTAACACTAACTAAACGAGGCATGTCAAAAACGAAACCTAATCATTTTGCTTTCGTTTTGAAATGCCCCATTCTGTAACTGTTAGCTGCCGTTTCGCTATCTCAGTCTGCCTTGCATGAAATCCAGTGATTGAGGTGGCTATCAATAGCGCTTGGCACTATAAAACAGTAGGACTACGTGTTGATTCACGCTAGATTTTTCCTTTAAGTGCTGGCCTTCTGTAGGCCTATTGAAAAAGAAATTTAATTTCGTCAAAGAAATGGATGATGTAACAGAATAACACTATAATAATGTTAGCAGTGCTATTTTGGATGCTAAGTTACTGTAGTCAGCAAAGAAAAACAATTAAAAGCAGCTGAATGGAGTGACAAAACATCTGTTGAATTTCCCCTAAATCCACACGTGTTAATTTACTCTCTCCACTGGATTCATTTTCACACATAGGCTACAGTGTCTAAACCACACAAGGTGCCGTACTTCCTGGATGCAAGCACATCGCTTTTTGTGCGCAGCTAAAATATTTCTGACCTGAGTGGAAAAAGCAGTTCTTCAACTAGCGACAGCTTGAAAACATTTAACCTAACCTACATGTGTGGTTTGGTGGGCCTACTGTCCTAAAATAGCACAACGACGGCGGCCCTGTTCTGAAACGTGTTTGCGAAACACAACATAGAAAAGAATCTGCATATCAAGCAGTATCATGTGCTCTGATGTCTACTTTGGCTGAGGTCTGCGCTCTCTGAGTGCTTTTCAAGTTATCTCCTAGTTACCATGTCTTCACTGCTGTTGGTTTGTCTGCCTTTCTGTCTTTTTGTTTGTAATATAAAATAACTCGAAACGAATTCGGATTGCATTTTTGTATAACGTTGCTATTGGGACATGGAACAGGTGATCAGTGATCCAGAACACCGTGTAGAATTTCTATGAGTCTCAGTGGCCATATTGCCCTGGTGGAGGCCTGTCCTACCTGGGTGCTTCACCAGTTTTCTACGCCAGGGGTTTTCAACTGGTTCAGTCCCAGGGACCACCAATCTGACTAAGAAGTCATCGGTGGCCCACCCCCAGGGGCATGGAGGTGTGTTGTAAATAAAAAGATTGCAAGAAATTATATACAAAGAGACATTTTAGCCAGCGATCACCACATTTACCAAAGTATGCAGTTACTTGTTACACTGCATTTGGAGTGCTTAGCTGTGCTTATTTCTCAAATCAAGTTTTCAACCATCAAGTTCAATCACACTAAGTTGTAACTGGAATCCAGGTCACGGACCCCCTGAAATGTCGTCACGGACCCCCTGTTGAAAACCTGTGTTCTACGATACTGAAGAGTTCTGAAGCCTCAAAGATAGGAACTATCTCCAGGCTCCAGGCTTACCTTTAGATCAGGGTGGAAGTGTAGGCACAATAACCGGCACAATGAATCACAACACAGGGTGCATTATCCCAACAAGGTCAGGATGATTGCGCAAAGAACATCACAAGGTTTTCTTTTTCTTTTCCAGTTCCAACAATGTCAATGGACCACCTTCATAATTACACAACTCCAACCCTCTGGGATTCCAACATTCTCTCATTCATCAGAATTACCACATTCATTTGATTGACAGCTGTACAGACTATGTTTTGAGTACCATCAAGTCAAAACCACCATTGACACATCAAGGTCATAAAAAATATAATGTAAATTTTTGTACCTATAAAACAATTGCGTTAACAAAACCTTCAAAAATATAAAATAAAACATTTTTAAAGAGCAGGAGCGTACACTGGCCTATGACTTTTCAGTCCTCCTCATATTGGGCGTATTTTTCATGTGATTAAATTTTTCCCAGCAGTTGTCTATTAACAATAAAATAGGAATGGAAATCTTTGCAGGACATGTTCTTGAAATTATACTGTGTGCACAGAATCCCCTTCATTGAAGCAACAGACAACTGAAACGTAAGTGCCTGCTTTGCACGTTGCTTATGTATTGCGACTTAGGCGAAAGCATGGAAATTTCTTTTTTAGTTAATTATTGAACTTGCACTTGCGTCTCGCCATAGCTGCAGAGATACCCGGTAGGCCTACGCTCTCTTTTAGATAAATGTGGAAGCTTGCGTTACTGAGGTGTAGACTGAGATTGGCACACAGAAAATGTTTTTAACTGTACCTCTCCAGTCAGACCGTATGTACACCCATGCGTAGGCTACACCCCCTTCTCTCAGACACACACCACTGCAGAACTATATTGAGCAACACAGAGAAACAGAATTAATAGCATGTTTGAGAACAAAAATCCTGACAACTTTGAAAATCCCCCCTGACATTTTTTCAGGTCTCAAAAAGAGTACATGTCCGGGGGAAAGAGTAAGTCTGGTCACCCTAACTTCATTGGGCCACAGGCAGTTGGGTTGAGCCCACGAAGCATGGATCTGCCCAAGGTTTCTTCCGAAAATGGATTGCTACAAATAGGAGGGAGTTTTTTCTTGCCCCTGTTATTCATAGGCGCTCCTTGTACAAGGAGCAAAGTGTTTTCTTATTTTGCGCTCTACAAATTGAATTGAGTTCATAATAATAATAGTTGTTGTTGTTGTTATCATTATTATTATTGGATTATTAGGGGATGCCATAAGTGGTCTCTGAATGAGGAAACATTTTCTCCAAAGGACAGTCATGACCATGGTGAGAACCCACATCAGTGCAACAATTTCATCTGTTGACCCAATAACAGAGATGGTCTGGGAGTAGTATATAGGATGCGGCATCTGTTGACCCAATGACAGAGATGGTCTGGGCCATTCAGAAACAAAAAATACCATTAGTATTTGAAATGTAATCTATGCACTAAGCCACCATAAAATATAAGTCTAGCGTCTGTCAGCAAATATTGTTAGATTGCTACTTGGCTGTATATATACAGGCATTGGCCGTGGGGTGGGTGTAGGATGATAGATATTATTAGTCTGCTGCACAAGTCAAACCAAACCATTAGGGGGCAGTACAACACAGGATAAGAATGAGAGTTGTGAGGCAGTAGGCCATGTTGGCAGAGTATGCTAACCTGAGTAGAAAAGTAGCCTAAGTAAAGACGTGGTTTACTTGTTTATGTCACTGCACTGGGGCATTGGGATTGATCTTAGGGCAGAGGGAAGAGAGCCACCTACTGGCCGCACACCAACCCCATTTCCAGCAGCAATAGGATGTAGCCTACCTATTCATATACAGCAGTATGAGATTTCAAGTTTACTCGAAACACAAAACTCTTAGGAAATGCAGCAAAGAAGCCAAAACAATGTTTTCTTGCAGTTATTTAATCAATAATAATATTCATAGTTAAAAAGGCCAGAGCTGGCCTTCAAACCATAAATGGCATCGCTATCAAATGTGTGTCAAATAAAATGAAACTTTGAATATTACAAAAAAAAAGAATAAAAACTATAATTTCAAAATGTCTCATACACAACTATATGACAAATACAATAAACTGCAATTCCATAATTTCTCGTACACAACTAGCCTATATGACAAAAGCAAAAAGCTGTAATTTCATAATTTCTCATACACTACAAGTACTCCACCACACAATTTACGAGATGGGTCATGTATGGACAAAATAACTAGAATGAAAGCAATAATGGATTAGTCTTACATGAAAAAAGAATTATATGTTGTTGTACTGTGTTTTGCATTCACAGATGGCTTCTGTTTTGTTATTCATTTACATACAGATGAATGTGCAGTAAGTACAGTATGTATGGACAGTGGGTATGTAGTCTAGTATTGATATATCTACAGTATATTTATTATTTGTATTTGTGTCTTTGTTTACATACATACTGATCAGACTATTTCCACCACTGAATCGTGATCAGATTTACTCAGGCCTTAGAGTGTTGGACTATTTTGCTGTAGATCACCTGCTCCTCACGTATGCGAGTTGGTTGCTCACTCAATCTCCTTTCATTTCTTGTCTTGTTCTCCAGCTGGGCGTATGTCATTCTCGAGGACGCTACCTGCACACAAAGCAGAACTAGTGGATGTTAAAGGTGAATGAACAAAGGTGTGTTTCAGCACATATGTCGTACAGATAGGAAACCCACCTGTATATTCGGGGAAGTAGCGCGTCTTGTTGTTGGAACAACTGAAGCTAGGGACAGAAAATGACCAAGTTATCTTTAGTGTTGTGGCTCAACAGCCAATTTGTATAACACAATGGTTTATATATTTATTCCCTGCTTATAAACACTCTTATTACACAAATGAGGAGAACATTGCACAGCTCTTGTCACTTCTTATGATCACATTTCTTGATCTGATATGGAATACATTTGTCATTAGTATCAGTGATACAATTCTCATCCCGGGCCATGTTTGATTAAGGCTACTGTAGGCACTACATACTCTTAACACAGCTGTATGTTTGTGTTGGCGTGTTAGATTAAGGCTACTGTAAGCTCCATACTCTTAACACAGCTGTATGTTTGTGTTGGCGTGTTGGATTAAGGCTACTGTAGGCTCCATACTCTTAACACAGCTGTATGTTTGTGTTGGCGTGTTGGATTAAGGCTACTGTAGGCTCCATACTCTTAACACAGCTGTATGATTGTGTTGGCGTGTTGGATTAAGGCTACTGTAGGCTCCATACTCTTAACACAGCTGTATGATTGTGTTGGCGTGTTGGATTAAGGCTACTGTAGGCACTACATACTCTTAACACAGCTGTATGTTTGTGTTGGCGTGTTAGATTAAGGCTACTGTAAGCTCCATACTCTTAACACAGCTGTATGTTTGTGTTGGCGTGTGGCTCCTGTGTGGTCGCTCAGGTCTCCTGGGCTGGGTGAAGTCCAGGTGGAAATACGTCACAGGCTGCTGAGCATCAGGCTGATGGGGGAAGATGAAGCCCAATCAGACTAGCTGTATAATCTTGACTGGCACACACTGTAAAGCTCTATATTTCTTTCACACACACACACACACACACACACACACACACACACACACACACACACACACACACACACACACACACACACACACACACACACACACACACACACACTACAGTAATCTTGACTGGCAGATACAGTAAAGCTCTCTTTTTCTTTCCACACACACACACACACACACACACACACACACACACACACACACAAACAAACACACACTAGTAACCTTGACTGGCACATACAGCTGGACAAATATAAGTACCAAAGAAGCGGTAAACAACACACACGTCACTCAGGCGCATATAGGAGTTTACTCTTTCTTTCTTTCTTTCTCTCTTTTTCTTTCACTCTCACACACGTACACACACACACACACACACACACACACACACGTACACACACGCTACTGTAATATACATGTACTTAGGGATGGGCTTACCTCTACTGCAGTAACTGTGTGGTTGTTCTCTGGAAAAGAACCTGCAGAAAAAAAGATTTGGGTGTGGTCATACTGTAGCTTCCATCCATTTGGACACGCATGTAGGATTATAGGATGTACATAGTACTACATAATACTACATAAACTTCCTCTTACATTCACTATTCAAGACAGGACTGTGAATAGAGTAAAACTGTGTGTGTGTGTGTGTATGCGTGTGTGTCAGGGCCGTTTCAAGGTACTTGGGGGCCCCAAGCAAACAGGACATGGGGGCCCTTCACTCCCCAAAAATACTTACATGAACCACATTGTTATAATTTTCAAACATCATCAATATAATTGTATTGTACAGTTGTCTAAATCCAGTTTAAAGTCATTTTTTGTTGAAAAACACCACCAACTTAACTACTAAAATGATTAAACAGTCAATCTTGGGGGCCCCTTGCCTGGTTTGCCTGCCTTGTTGCGACGGCCCTGGTGTGTGTATGCGTGTGTGTGTGTGTGTGTGTGTGTGTGTGTGTGTGTGTGCATGTGTGTATGCGTGTGTGTGTGTGTGTGTGTGCGTGTGTGTACAGTATATGCGTGTGTGTGTGTGTGCATGTGTGTATGCGTGTGTATGCATGTGCGTGTGTATGCATGTGTGTGTGTGTATGCGTGTGTGTGTGTGTGTGTGTGCATGCATGTGTGTACGCGTGCATGTGTGTGTGTGTGTACCTGACAGTTTGCACTGGTAAAGACAGCAGTGCCTGCTGATGAGAGCGCTGATGGCACACACACACAGCAGGCTGAGAGTCCCAGCTGAGTATAGCATCACTAGGCACCAGTCCTCAGGGGTCGGCATCATGGCCTCTCTAAGCAGATGGAGTGAGGTCACATTGCTCCTCTTTATGACACCGACTCCCACGTGCACCTCACACCACCAGTCCTCTAACACGCCTGATGCATTTTGGGAAATGAAGTCCGTTGTGTTGATCCTGAGCTTGCTTGTCACACTAAACCTGTATCAGACGCAGATAAATACACTAAACAGTTCAGACTTCATGCAATATGGCCTGCAGGAATTAATTTTAGAGTAGTGGAATTATTATTATTAGAGATTTGTTCAGTACATGGTAGCCTTGTAAATTTTGTTATTTAAGTGCATGTGTGTGTGTGTGTGAGTGTGTGTGCGCCCAGTGTGCACATGTGGGTGAATATGTGTGTATGAATTCAACCTGCATGTGAATCACTATTATCTGTCCAGTAGAATTATGTGTAACACTATATAAATTCCTCTGTATATTTTTTACTCCAGAAAACTTTTCTACAGGGGAGATTGTTGTTAAATCCTGTTCAACACTTGATGGAAGTTGACAAGTCAATTTTTTTTGTACAATTGTACGATGTTTATATTTGTCTTTAGAGTATTTATACTTTACATTTGATTTACATTTACATTTAATAATCATACTGGTTTGAACATTAATCTTATTACACATGACCATTAATTTTGAAGCATTAAAATCTAGCCTACCCAGTTGGTGTTATGCCTGTAGACTCCCACGCGGCCACAACACCGGGCACCTCTGCTCCGCGGGATGATCGCCAGACGATGCTGATCTCAGGAAAATTGACATCTGTGACCGTGCACCGTAGTTTCACGTACTCCAAAGTTCCTCTTCTGTGTAGCAGGTGCTCTGAACCAGAACTTTCTAGTTCAATCAGCAAAGTCACCAGGCTTCTGTTGGTCCACACCTTCTCCTCTGCAAAGATTTAAACTGCAAATTAGTTCCTCTCTGGTTTGGTCTATATTTTATTATTTGAATGGGGAATCTGAATGGGTGTGATGAAAAAAGGAAACTTACCTACAAGCAACAATTTTCCTTCGCCATAAAAATCGAAAAAACCAGCCTGCCTGACACCACAGTAGTACCGTCCTGAATCTGTTGTTTCAGTCCGAGATATATACAAGTCAGCTGTTGCATCCTGACATTTGCTTTGTGAAAAACGGCCCCCCTTCTCTGTCTGTAAGGTTTCCAGCGAACCGTTCATAGTCACTCTCACCCAGTGCACATTCACGCATTGACGGGCCCGACATGAAATGGAGACATTTGAATTGTGCTTGGAGAACATCTGTGGGGTCACATCTAAAGTCAAAGACAAATAAGCACCATGCCAAATTATCACCCACGCAACATGAACAGGCCTTAACTGAAATTCAGATATTAACACAGAAAACGGATTAAAGGAATAGGCTACTCAACCATTTTATGGAAATGGATTATTCACACCCTTACCTGGAGTTACATATGTGGGCAAAAGAATTTTGGTCTCAGTCAGTGCATGTTTTTTCCTAGTGTGTAGTCACCTTTTTCTTAGCTTTAGCTTAGCATAGGCACTGGAATGTAAAGCAGCCAGATAGGAACTCTGGCAACATTACATTGCAGCACCAATGGGCATCTAATAGGCAAAGGCTATATTAGGCTTAATGGTAGCCAGTGAAATACAGATTTAATATTTCAGATATCAAGAGGCTGTATTAGGTTTACTGTATGTACTTACGTGTAATCAAACTGAAGAGTACAAGGAACCATTGATCCATTGTGTGCAGCCACAGTCTTCACTCAAAGACAGCTCAAAGACAGAGCCTTTTGATCTCCTCACAGAAACCTTGAGGTTGTGTTTATTCGCATGGCTGTTACATGACCTCATTACCTCTATGGAACAAATGAATCGAGTGTAGGTCTACTTATAAGCATGTAGGTTCTACTTGTAAGCATTTTTTAGTACCACAGCTCCTTTCAAGACTGAAGCAGTGCTTGACCACAATATAGGCCACTGTGCGGTTCAAGTAATAGCATGCGTAGTTTACCTAGACTTATTCTAATTTGTGACAAGACCGTAGTGAGAAGGGCACATTCAAGTTCAAGTTCATTTATATATAGCACATTTTCATACATATATTAATCTGCTCAGATATTTTGCAAATAAATCTGGATCATATATAATAGGCCTAGGCCATCTCAGCTACTCATTTTCATAAATACATCCTGCATAAAACTGTCAACAAAACAATGAAACAAATGATAGTGGGTATGCTAAGGGGCATTTAACTGTAACTGTTACTTGGTATACAAAAATGCTGTGTTTGCAGAACAAATGTTAGGCGTTTTGCTCTTTTATTCATAAAATTTAAAATAAATTTATATCCAACATTATTTTTGAATTCATTATTGGATTTTGCATATAGCCTGACAATGTGATTAGAGTAATTGGGGAAATCATGCGATAAATCACAATTAAATCTTTTCATCATTGTCCAGCCCTTAAAATATCACATTTAGGGCCAGTTCATAGAGAACTGAGGATATGAAATCAAGCTGTGCGAATTAAATGGGCTAATGGGGTGGCACATTTTAGCCTGGCGAATGGCAAACTAAAATCACAAGTGATATTTAGTCTGGGGACGTACCTATTGCATTTCTCGTAGCGGAAGCATCGTTTACAATTGTCCATAGCCGTTTATTGGGCGCTACGAATGTCTATCATAGCGTCTGTACATACCTCGGAGCCAATACCAGAGCCACCACGTGACGTAAAATGCAACCGAGGGCCGTACAAATCCCTTTTTGTTCTGCGATTGGATACCGAAAGCAGGCGAGAAAGACGGCCATGGTCACCATGCTGCTCTGCAGAGTGAAATGAAATAAGCGCGCAAAGGAGCATGGGAACTCCCAGGCTAGGCACATTTAGTAAAGACATCAAAAGCACACTTGAAATCACACAACACCTTCCCTTTCCCGCACCACCAGCCAGGCTGCGCTATGTGTGTATTCTCCTGCATTGTTGTCTATACCAAACGCTTGTTGGGGTGGCTCAGTCTTTACTATCATGCCTACCAAATTAGTTTGCCTTTGTTGTTATTACATGCATGATTTCATTTTTTTAACAGCCAGTTGATGTTCTGTTAAGCAGCCTCCACATGACTGCCTTCAAAGTACTACCTGCTGACGTTTTTTTCACAGACATCCTGCCACTGAATCCAAAACTATGATTGAAATTACTTATAAAGGTTTTACAGTGGAATAGCATGTTGCTAAGTACTTTTGTTGGGCTGCTAAAATACACCAGCAAATAACACAAAATGACATTGGCCAATCACAACCCCCGTCGTCTGCAGCACTTTAATGTGCAGTTAGAACATTTTAGAGTTGCAAGGAAGGTGAGCAGAGACCTGTGTTGCCAGTTCACATTGAAAGCTAGTAAAAGAGCAATATTAAATGTATAACAATTTTTTCATTTTTTTCTCAACTAATTAAATAGGTGTGGCATAAAGTGATGTGCAAGCTATTGCTGTTTTTAAGGGTGGAAAGAGTTCAACATACTTGGTACCAAAGTCCACTGATATGACCCCTTTGATTATATACTATTGATGGGAAAGGGGCTAATGGCCCTTAACACATTTACTATTTTGAGTTGTAAGTTTTGTTTCTATAGTGTCGTCCATATTGGTAGGCTGACCTACTGTCAGTTACAAATGAGTTGTATAATTAATCAAATAATTTATAAAGTTAATATAAAGTTAGCAGTAAGTAAAGGCAGGCTTCACTTTTCTGAAGGTGAAGTTTAATGATGACTGTTGTTAATGGGGCTTGGGCAATTAGCCTGCTTAGCTTGCATGTGCTGTTGTGAAGGCCCCATGACTGTGTCTGCATTTATTTATGACCCATTCTGTATTATGTGCATTATGGAGACTTCAGAGCCAGGGCCCTCTACAGGCCAACATGCAGCAACCAGAGAGGAGAGCAGAGGGAGTCTTATTTGAATACAGAGGATGAGGCTAGTAGCCTACTAGTTACTAACAGCAGCACTGATGATGAGGAAGAAGAAGCAGTGAAGAGTAGCCTAAGGAATGCTGAGAGGCTGAGTAAAGGGACATTTCAGAGACTGAACAGCATTTAAAGCTGGGTTTCTCAAAATGTGGTCTGGGGACCACTAGTGGTCTGCGAGCAAACTCAAGTGGTCTGTGAGAGGATTTCCAAAAAATATGTTTATTTAGTCTGTTTCTCACAAAAATTATCTTAAAGTCAAAGAGGAGTGGTCCAATGAATAATATGGAGCAGGCTTGTAATTTACATTAAACATTACATTACATTAAAAACTTCAAGCTATCTGAATTGGCAGATAGAATAAATGGCAATTTAAAAATGCCTATTGATTTGGTCACAGGGTAAGGGCTAACAGCATGCGACTTGGTGAGGGGTCGCAAGGGTAGGGGTCCCTGAAAAATATTTTTTGGGCAAAGTGGTCCTTGGCTACCTTGGTCTGAAAACCAAGTTTGAGAAACACTGATTTAAAGGAACCGCTCGCCTCCAGTTGTGTGCAGTTTTCCGCTGACAAAGACTATGTTGATGTGTGGCCAGTAGGCGTGGATCGTGGTTTTGTCATTACTCAGATTGATGCAGCTCAGCCATATTGCAGCAGCCTACAATTTGGAGAACTAGGACACTGGTTGCAACCGGAAACTTGTTGAAATACAGTAATAAGAAAACGAGGCTGTGCTAGGGCTAAAATGTGCTAAACATGAAAGAACTGGCCTCAAACAGGAAAAAAAAAAAAAAAAAAAATCATTTCCTTACATCCATAAACAAGTTTAATAATGATTTAGGCCTAACCTACTGCAGCTAGTTCATAATAGTCCAGGCCTACTACAAGTGCTAAATAAATCCCTGAAAGTTGTCCTTTAACCATCAATGGTAATGGATCGCTTGTGTTTGCGGATGCTCCGGGCCGAGAGCCCAGCCAGCACCATCGTCAGCAGAAACAGAAGACAAGCTAGAGGGGTCAGTACGGAGATGAAAAGGCACAGAGACGCACCTGTGGAAACAAACAAACAAACAAACCAAAACAAACAAACAAAAACAACAGAAGGAAATATTATAGGGGTAGGCTAATAATAAAACTCCTGACAATGTCTCTGGGTGTAAAACTTGAAAGTTATTCATTTTAAGTACTCAAATTAAGTAGACTATAATTGATAAATATTTATATTTAATAAAATTATTCTGACCTCTGGACGTGTGTACCGCATCAGTCTGAATAATAACTCCTGTGTGATTGTTGCGACAGAGACAGGTGATTGAGAAAGACTTCTCTGAACTCAGCGTAACCACCGACCGTCGAGTGAACCATCCGTCTGCATCTATTCCTCCACCTCCAACTCCCTTCGTTTCTGTCACTTTTCCATTTTCTGTTACTCTCCAATAAGGTGAACTCCAGCCAGAGCCTGCTCCCGTGATCTCACATTGGAAAACATGCGTCTTGGCAGACCCGGCGCCGTAGAACAGACGTATGAGTGGAATTTGATCTGAAAAAGACGCATGCATTCAATTAAAAAATTGGCCATTAAAGACACAGAATGTAGGCCTACATCTATTTATATAAAACCAGCGGCATACCTGTGATAGCCAAGTTCAAAGACGAAACGTCTCGAAAAGCGGTAATCTTTGATAGTTTTGACGCTGCAAAATAGCTCCCAGAATCTATCAGAGATGCGTTGAGAATAGTCAAAAATGCTTCACCCGAGATATGTGACATTCCCGCTGCGTGGCGTGGGAAGCTACACATATTACCAGAACAAACCATGTCTATTATTCCACTTTGTTTCTGTCGGTACCAGTTGAAGGCCGAGTTGCCCCCAGTGGCTCTCACAGAAAGAGTCACATTTTGTCCTATTTGCCCGAAAACGACTGGGGAAGGAGTGTGCCACCCAACACCAAGCACTACAGGAGTACAGACAAATATATTTCAGTTTACTGAATTCATATTTAATGTAAAAGCACAATCCCAAATGACTAGCCTATGTATGTTAAATGTAGGCTACCCTACTTACCAAGGCTGGTGCTTGTAAATAAAATGAGCATATCCACCAAGAGCATGTTTTCAGATGTGAATCCACAACCAGGAGTCCTGATCTCTCTCTCTCTCTCTCTCTCTCTCTCTCTCTCTCTCTCTCTCTCTCTGTCTCTCTCGTTCTCACTCACTCACTCACTCACTCTCTCTTTCTCTTCTGCAGTCAGATTCTCAAGGCACCTATGATATTCAAAGTGCACGTGTTCAGTTTCCTGATCATAGTCTGACACATTATTTTTTTTAGTGTAGCAGTTGCAACATTACATGGCCTACTACAATTGCTTACACTCTGGTAGGCTACTTTAATTTTCAGGCATTCAATAATGTAATGAAAAAAGTAGAAAAATCACCGCTCATCTGTTGAGGTGCTAGAAGTAAATCAATGAAAAATGAAGAAAAATCCGCACACTCAAGTCTTTGCAAATAAGTTTTTTTTACTCTATGTTCTGCAGAACATAGAGTAAAAAAACTTATTTGCAAAGACGAGTGTGCGTGATTTTTCTTCATTATTCAATAATGTAAAAAATGTAAATCCCAAATTATCATCTTAGATGTTGTATAGGCCTATGGTCAGAAAAAGCATGTTGAAGTGTAGCACATTTGGGAAAAAAACTAAAGCAAAGAAATCGAATGAATTGAATCCTGGTGAGTGAGTGAAAGTAAGCCCAGAGGATGGTGTGTAGTTGAAAACAAATTCATTAAACATCATGTGCCATGTAGTGGAGCGCAAGATCTGATATCACCAAGTAATTAAGAGTCCAGGATCAATGTCAAACTTGTTTGTCCTGGATCGATGTACTCTAACCCTAACACTAAGCCTAACCCTAACCCTAACCTTACTCCTAAACCTAAACCTAACCCATTGATCCAGGGCAACAAGTTTGACATTGATCCTGGACTCTTAATTACTTGGTGATATCAGATCTTCCGTAGTGTAGCATGTGAGACTTAGAAAAATGCCAAACAGGGCCATCTGATGTCTGTAAACTGTTCCATCATCATGGATGTGCGCTAAGCCTACCTATTGATCTGGAGAGTCAATATAGCCTATTACAGTAAATTCTATTCCTGAATAAAGCCGCATCATATGTAGGTCTCAGACCAAAAAAATACAATGCATACAATGACCTCACCCAACATTGCCTGTGATCAGATCATGATTTCATGAGAAAGTCGAATGATGTTATGGAATGCATTCCCATGTACAGCCCTCACACAAGTATTATCCTCATAAATAAAAACATTTTGCCCAATACGTATAAACCTCAGTTAATAATCTGGAAATTACAGTAGGCCTAATCACCTAGGGAGTGGAGGCTATCTGACCTAAAACATTTGACCTAATTTGCCTGTAGCATAATAGGCAACACATAGGATGAAAGAGAGAGAGAGACAAAGAGAGAGAGAGAGAGAGAGAGAGAGAGAGAGAGAGAGATTCTATTTCTTATTTGTCCCTTCCTGAAGAAGCTCTATTAGCAAAGATGCTCCGCTTGAATCCTCTCTGCTATTAGGCTATACAGTCATTGACGAGTGGCCTAAAATTAGTAAAATAATAATATATTAAAAAAAAAAGTGGAAATAAAAAATCACAAAATTACAGGTTAGACTTGACTACTGTTCAGAATGATTTGCCATCACTCTGAACGCTTTGACCTCAGGCTCTGACTTTGAGATGGCCACAAGAGGGCAGTCAGCCCATGAAAAAAAAAAAAAAAAAAAACAGCCGTATGGTTCTGGAAAGAAAAAGATCTTTCACTGAACACTTTGTAACACTGTTACAGTAATGTAGGCTATAAAGTTTATAATCCACAATAAATAAATAAATGAATAGATAAGAGTATTTAAAAGACAAATAAAAGTCTATGTAGCCTATCAAGAAATTGTATAAACTGTGATGGTTCAAAACGAATGTAATATTCTATTGGAATAGTTTTGTGCGGAGCGTTTCCATGGTTTTCGTCAATTAATCTAACATCCAAACAGACGTTGTTAACAGGATAAAGGAAAGTTGTGAGCCATCGTAGATTTTAAAAGATTTGTCCACCGAGTCTTAGAAGGACAACGGTAAGTTTGACAGATGTCTCTACTAGCCTATAATACTGTAGCCTACGCTAGACGGCGAAATATTGTAGCACTGTTGACAACTCGCTAGGCCTACACGGACCATGCCTTGGCCACCTAGCAATACCTCTGACATGAACTATGAAAAGCTTATCGCATTCGGAGTGGCTTACTTGGGTTAACATAATAATAGGCCTAATAATAATAATAATACATTCGAGGTAGGCTATAACTTAAAAAAGGAGGTTAAAGGAGCTGTGTGTAAGAAATGTAGGCTATTCCAAATGATCATTAAATGGCCCTGATATGTCACCAGACATGAGGGAATCATGTGCATTTTAAACACTGATATCACTGACAGTTGTAGTGCAGCCAGAATATTTGCATTTGAAAAGTTAAGTTGCAGCCCACAAGTAGCCTAATGTTTATGTTGTCATTTCAAGTGGTATTTGTGTTGTTGTCATTGTCAGGGCCTCATTATGCTTCAGCAAAATATAATGACAAGTTCAGAAATAAAACAAGGATATGTAGGCCTATAGAAGATGCTTTTGAAAGTTGGAGACGGCTGAAAGCAACAAAACATTTTGAACTTGATTGAATTTTGCTTTCACAATCCTACAGATA
>JAODXP020002506.1:0-29088 GCA_027497455.2 Sardinella longiceps | reverse complement strand
CATCAATAATACATAAAGTATTATTTTATGTATTTACTTTTTTTGGATGTGTATCCTACTGGGTTGGGTAATTTTGTGTACATGTAAGGCTTTTTCCCCCTTGTTCAGTTGTGTACACACATACATATACGTGTGTGTGTGTGTGTGTGTGTGTGTGTGTGTGTGTGTGTGTGTGTGTGTGTGTGTGTGTGTGTAATGAATCAAGTGAGAACATTTACTTCATCACAATAAATCAAATGTTTAGCATGTTATTTCTTTCTTTTTTTAGTTGTTTGGTTTCTTGCTATTCTATTTAAATTATTTCAGTTTTTCAGTGCGGAACGTATTGGGTTTGGTCATTTATGTTACTTTTTTTTTTTTTTTTGGTTGTTTGTTTTGTGTGTGTGTGTGTGTGTGTGTGTGTGTGTGTGTGTGTGTGTGTGTGTGTGTGTGTGTGTGTGTGTGTGTAAATGAGGACATTTACTTACCTCTTTCTTGTAGGAAGTGTTTGATGAGTCTAGTCCAGACACAGGTTGAGCTGTGTGAAAACTTTTGTTCCTCTCATCATCTGTAAGGAGCTCTTCACTGGCTTAGCTGAATAAAGGTTGGGTCCATAAATAAACATGTATTACAAAAAAAATCTAATTTTTATTCCTTTTCTTTTTTTTCCTTTTTTTTTAATTCATCACCTTTATTTGGTGGTTTCTGGGGTTTGATTTCTTGTTGGACATTGGTTGGTGATTGGTCTAGTGGCTCGAGGGTGGAGTACATTTCTTGGTCATCTGTGTCATGCTGGATGTTGTTCATGTTCAGACTCTGGTAGACAGAAATCCTCTTGATGGTGACGTCATCTTGAGCATCACCGCCGTCAGCAACCTGGGAGAAGTCAAAGACATGACACTTTAAAAAGTACATTTTGCTGAATATATTGGAGCCTTAAAGGGGTGGTTCAGAATTTTCGGTGTTAAACCTCATTTCCAAGTAAGTCTGAGTGATATCGAAAATTCTGAACCACCCCTTTAAACATGAATAGGTTGATCAATACTGTGAAGTCCTATTTTATCTAAATTAATTACATTCTTTGGTGTGTAATCTATTGGGGTGGGTAATTTTTTCTAAGGATTTGGTTTCCTTGTTCAAACGCTTGTGTGTGTGTGTTTTGTGTGTGTGTGTGTGCGCGCGCACGTGTGTGTGTGTGTGTGTGTGTGATTTATCAAATGAGGACATTTGTTTACCTCTTTATTACAGGAAGTGTTGAATGAGTGTAGTCCCGATACTTTTGTTCCACTCATCTTCTGTGAGGAGGTCTTCATTGGCTTAGCTGAAGAAATATTGAGCCAATAAATAGGTTTGTATCACAATAAATCAAATGTTTGTCATTTTCTTTCTTAAAAAGTTTAAATTCATTCACCTTTATTTGGTGGTTTTGTTGGTTTCTGTGGTTTGTTTTCTTGTTGGACTTTGGTTGGTGATTGGTCCGATGGCTCGATGGTAGAGTACATTTCTTGGTCATCTGGGTCATGTTGGACGGTGTTCATGTTCAGACTCTGGTAGACAGAATTCCTCTTGATGGTGACATCATCTTGGGCATCATTTCCATCAGCAACCTGGAAGAAGTCAAACACATGACACTTTAAAAAGCAATTTTGTAATAAAATACATTATATTGGACCCTACAATAAAATTAGGATAATGCATTATTTCATTTTTATTTTTTTGGTGCATAACTACTGGGTTTGGTCATTTTTGCAACTCTTATGTGTAAAACATTAACCCTTCATGTACTGTATTCAGATACACCACATTATGTATGTAAGGACCCCGCAACCCCCTGTCCTTGTTCAGTTACAGATATTACAGTAATAGTAGTGTGTGTGTGTGTGTGTGTGTGTGTGTGTGTGTGTGTGTGTGTGTGTGTGATGAAGTGAGGACATTTACTTTATCACAATAAATCATTTACTTGTTTTAAGAAAAAAAAGGTTTAGATTCATTCACCTTTATGTGTTGGTTTCTGGTACTTGGTTTCTTGGTGGACTTGCTTTGAGTGCTTGATGACTGAGTATATTTCCTTGTCATCTGGGTCATGTTTACATTCAGGCTCTGGTAGGCAGAATTCCTCTTGATGGTGACATCATCTTGAGGATCATTGCCAACAGCCCCCTGGAATCAAACACATGACGCTATAAAACCTAATTTTGTAATAAAATACATTATTTTGGAGTTATATTGAAAATATAAATAGGATTATACATAAAGTATTATTTTATCTATTTTCCTTTTTTTTGGTGTGTATTCTATTGGGCTTGGTAATTTATTTTCCGTGTGTGTGTGTGTGTGTGTGTGTTTGTGAGTGTGTGTGTGTGTGTGTTTGTGTGTGTGTCTGTCAAATGAGGACATTTACTTACCACTTTCTCATGGGAAGTGTTTAATGACTGAAGTCCAGGTACAGGTTGAGCTACATGAAAGTCATGAAAAACTAAATGCTAGAATAAATTCTACACACCTGGATTGGAATAAAACATTCCAAAACGTACCTAAAAAAAAATAATAATAATCAATATAACTTACCTATTTTTTTTCTCTTGTGACGGCATACGAGCAGGATAATGATTACAATTACAAATATGCCTACTACCACAAGTACAGATATGATCACTTGTAAAGGAACATCTGAAAATAAATAAATACATGAATCAATCAATAAATAAATTAATAAATGAATACATTTTAAAAACAATTCTGCTCACTTTATGTGATTTAGGTTCTTTTTAGTCTTAAGGATACTATGAAATGATCAGTGATCAGGAAAATTAGAAGGGACAATATTTACTCAACTGACCAGGTTCAGGTGATGGAGTAGAAGGTGTCTCCTGTATTGTATTGTTGATTGATTGTATTGATGTGTTAGAGGGAGAGGGAGTGACCATGGTGAGTGAGCCTGTAGTACAGATATCAGTGGAAGAGAGTTTAATTATTTTATTCATTTACTTTACTTTATTGTACGTTCTTTGGATATAACATGTCAGTTTTTATTGTTTGTTATGTTTCAGTTTTGTACATTGAAATCCTACTGAAGTTCGACAGGCTGGACAGGTCAGACCAAGACAAATCCAATTGGAACAGCGATTGATTTGAATTAAAATAAAATACATTAAAATTGTTTTGGAAAACCAGCAACACAAATACAAACACATTTACAGTAACTACTCAGTGAGTTGCAAATGTTTTACAAAAAAACATTTTAGAAAACACTTTTTGTTTAAGGACATCATTGTGCCTGCTTCAATCATCTACATTTCGGTGTTAACCACTCTATATGGTCCTACACACCCAAGAAAAAGAGCTAATACCGGAATATACTTTGAAGATTCAAGCACAGACTTTTTTATGTAAACTCCAGTTACTGTATATGCAAACCTGTTAAATGCTGTTGGTCAAAGTATGGGTTTCTGTTGTAAAGTGTTTAAAAAATATGGTAGATTTAAAATCCAATTTCATCGGCCTACAATAGTTGACCATTCAGTAGTCCATTTATAGTCATATGGCTAAGTTTTTACAATACCTTACTGTCTAACAGACAGAGCTCTACACTGCAATGTTATGGTTTCAATTGCTACAATGTAGCCAAAAAACAAGGAATTTACACCAAATTCCACAGGCATGTATTATGTAAGGGATAACGGCCGCCGTGGTGTCCCGATATAATATGAAAGAAGATCCACAAGGCTGCATTCTAAAGAGCTTTGATAAGGAACACTGGTGAAACTTTTTTAACTCGACAAACATCACAGGTGTCCTATTATCTAGAAATAACAGACACCCTGACCGCCAATCAGAAAACAGTATTCCATTCCGCCCCGTGATAAAATACTTTATTACACAGCTCTTTATAATGTAGAATGCTTCATCCACTTCAATGGGACTTTCCAACACAGAGTTACTAAGTATAACAGACCGATGTTAAGCAAAAGTGAAACAGAATGGTTTTTTAACCAATCAGCTGATCTATAAGTGAACAGAGTACTTATTTCTCACAGATGGTATATATTATCTTAATCATAAATTGCTGTATGATGACCAAAATAATGAAATTTCCAACACCAATATCTGTTTTTGTATGTTTGTTGTTTGTTTTCTTGCTTTTTACCTACCTACAATGAGATTTATACTGATGAAAAAATCTCCCCACCATCTGTCAACTCCACACCCATATATCCCAGCATCCTCATGGCTCAGATTACGGATGGTCACGGAGAAAACTCTTCGGTCCTTCTTGTCGTGCAGAGAGACTCTCCCACTGTTGGCCCACTCAGAAAAACCATCGGAGGAGACTACATATTCACCACTATTATAGGTTCCTTTCCACAGGTACTTTATGTTGTTCCTGTAATCTCCATATGGACAATTGATGATGGCTGTTCCTCCGACATGTCCTTTGACTACTATGGTCTCACTTCTCACACAGCTCAGTACTTACAAAGAGAAAAAGAATGAGAGTGAGAACAACATGAAAAATATACAAAGACAATCAGTTATTTTGGCTTGACAGTTCTGTAATTACTATAACCATAATTACTCATGTCATCCCACATCAATTCTGATATTTAATTAAAAATGTGTTGAAATACAACAGTACATATTTACTAACATCATCGAGGTAGAGAGAGAGAGAGAGAGAGAGAGAGAGACTGATGTAAGGCAGAAATCACAATAATCACAAATGTGTGCCAGTTACAACATTGTGAAAATATTGGAATATGCAGATAGTATTATTTATACAATATTTGAACTATATTCAGCGACAACAGAATTTTTTGCACTTTTATAGTTGACATTGCAACACTCCTAACAAGGAAAATGGCAAATAATAAACAGTACTGCTGCACCAGAGAGTTACTATGACTACATCAAAGAACTTACCTGTAAACAAAACAAGAAGATAGAAGGTTAAAAATCCCATGTTACCCTATTATTTGTCTATGTATGATAACATGTCTACCTATCTGACGCTACTTTGACCGTTATGGGGGATATATCTGGCTTAACTGTGTGAGGCCACCAGTGTTGATAAGCCCAAACGAGGAAGTTTCAGTTAAGCCCCTATTAGATGGCTGCGGTGGACAAAATAAGGTCCGTTGGTTTTCAACTTTTTTTGTCCCTGATCTTGAGAAATGCTTGTTTAAAATGAAGTTTCATTTTGCTCGCTTTGTGCCTAACCACACCCCTAAGCTGTGTTATATTAGCAATATAGAACGGCCTCTCTGGGCTTATTGCTTACAGTAATTATAGGTAGTAAGGTCAGAGGGCTTTCGTTTAAGAGGTGCAGAGAAGTATTTTGTAAGATGTAAATGCTGCATTGTACTCAACCATATACTGTAGAGATATTTTACTCTAAATGACTGAATGTGTTAAATGCATAAAACATATGCACAACAACAACAACAATATAAACAACTAAACTATATGCATATTTCAAATACCTTCTATTCAGTAGGCCTACATGAGATGTTTTACCTCAGGGAACATTTGATGCTGATTTGATATACATTTACACTTTGTGTAATCAAGTCACTTTGATGGTTAAATGGTTACTTTCTACAGTAACAAGCTTCCCACTTGTAGAACGTAGTACAATGCTTATATGCTTATATATACTTGCAGGCCCATGTGTGTATATCAGTATGACAAAGATAAATTCCATGGAGTTATTGGATGTGATTTGTTTGATTTCTCTCTACAGTATATTGTTGAGCTAGAAGCTGAAATGTAACAAAATATTGAATTTATATGACAGTGTCAAATGTCAAACACATAATACAACCATACAAATGTCAAACACATAATACAACCATACAACCAGCAACTAAATTAAACTAGGCTTCATCTGTGGTGTTTGGTCTTTGTGGGGTCAGTTGTTTGGTTTGATATTTTGGAGTTCGATGGTGGAGAGGATGTTCTAGCTATCAGGCTCAGGTTGGATGAGTCTGGTGTCATCATCTTGAGGATTACTGGAAGGCAAACACTTGATAAAGTTATCTTCTAAAGTATATCACAGTTCATACATAACCATTATAAAGTTGCAATTGTTTATGTTTTTATTTGCTGTTTGTTTTTTTTGCTGTTTGTTTGTTTGTTTGTTTGTTTTGGGGGGGGGTGTTTGTGTGTGTGTGTGTGTGTGTGCTTGGTCAAAGTATGTGTCTGTTAATATTTGAAGCTTTGTGCTTTTCCATCAAAGATAACTTTACATCTAAAATACTTCATTGACCTTGATAAACAGGGCTATTGATTAATTCACGCCGTAATTCCCCTTTAAAATGTGTCAGACAGAACAAAATCAAGCAAGGGACACAAGCCAAAAACTTTACCTTTTTCCTTCTGTCATTGAGTATGAGCAGGGCAGGCATGTTTCAAAACATCAATATAACCACCATCACAGGTATGGAGACTTGTACAGAGAGACCTGGAGGAGACAGGTAGTAAAGAATCTTAAAACAGTGTCTGCTAACTTCCTGCCATAGTCCCTTGAGTCTCTTAAGGATACTAAAGAATGTAATAAATTATGGCCTCCTTATTGAACTTACCAAATGAATGCACTGGTGATGTAGTCCTGACACGCCAGACTATATCATAAGAATGTATAGTCTGAAGACCACTGATAGACTGTACCTCAATGGAGGGGCGGGTGATTGCGTTGTCTTTCAAACTGCCTCTCCACGTAATAGGCTAGCGTTCCGGCCAGTGGTACCAGCTGGTATATCAAACTTTTCCCGTAGCCCGTCGGTAACACGGCAAAGACATCTCTTTCAGAACGAAAACTTCAGTGCACTTTCTTGTTTCACTTTCAAAGAAAATGACAAGTGCAATTCGTCCAAAACTAAAGCCAAAGACGATTCCGCTCTGGTTTGAGCAGGGCTGTCGTCATCGTACAAAGCCCGCCTTACGATTTCCTGTACACATACCGCGCTGTGATTGGTTATCCGCCGCCAGAGGAAGGCTACAACGGGTTTCTATCAGTGGCCTCTAGACGTACCCTCTGTGCAAATTCAAATTTGCTACCGCTAGGGGTACGTCTAGAGTCTAGCTACTGGTGATGGAGAGGGAGTCTTGTTTGCAGAGGAAGGTGCAGAGAGTGTAGAGAGAGTGAGAGTAGAGCGAGCAGGAGCAGGTCCTGTGGGAGAGAGGGAGATTTTCAATAATTGCCTCTGTCTTAGTGTAAAGGACGCTAACTGGCTCGGCTGGCTGGCAGCAGTATATGTAAATTCTCACAACTCAATTCTTTACTAGGCGCTTCTAACTTTTGAGTTACAAGCCTGCGCTTTTAGCTCAGTGGTTAGAGTGTTCGACTTCCATGCCATGGGTTAATTGTAGTTGACGGAGTGGCAGGTTCATCATCTGAGTGTGGTCAGGGCCGTTTCAAGGTACTTAGGGGGCCCCAAGCAAACAGGACATGGGGGCCCTTCACCCCCCATAAAAACCTACATGAATCACATTGTTATAATCTTCAAGCATCTTCAATATAATTATTTGTATTGTACAGTTGCCTAACTCAATTTTAAAGTAATTTTTGTAGAAAAACATAACCAACTAAAGTACTAAAATGATTCAACAGTCAATTTTGGGGGCCCCTTTCAGCCTGGGGACCCAGGCAATTGCCTGGTTTGCCTGTCTTGTTGCAACGTCCTTGAGTGTGGTGAGAAGTGCTCCGGCTATATTGGTCCCCTCTGCACACAATAGGAGAGTGATTTGAAGGGGACTGATGGAAGAGCAAAACACAGAAATAGGCTATTGGGGTCAGGGCCAGTTCTAGGCCTACGAACGAGGCGGTCGCCTAGGGCACCAAATATCAGGAGGGCATCACAATACATTTCTTACTTTTTTTTCTTTAGTTTTTCTCTGATATTTTTAGACAAGGGGGGCAAAACTCAAATCTGGCCTAGGGCACCAAAAAGGCTAGAACCGGCCCTGATTGGGGTGATAGTTGAGCTCAATAAGAATTTGAGAATTTTCACACTTGTCCATCAGCATCGACAAAGCAGAAGCAGAAGGAAAACCAAACCAAAGAATTGCAGATTGTGTCATGTTTTTAAATAAAGAAAAAATTATGCAAGACAAATGTTTTTTAGGCTTACCTATCACAGTCAGTTCCACTTGCGTGTTGTGTTCAGATGCCCTTCCTCCTGCTACACACATATGTTCCAGTATCCTCTAGGGTCAGGTTGCGGATTGTGACAATGAAAACGTCTTTCTTCTCCTGCAGAGACACTCTCCCCACATGGGTCCATCTTGTTTGTCCACTGGACCGAATGATGTCCCGTCTCCCTTTGAAGTCTGTTTTCACTAACCCCTTTGGGGCAAACTTATAGCGTTGCAGAAATGGACAATTGATTGTGGCATTACTTCCCTTGAGGCCTGACTGTCTGAAAATGTCACCATGGATACAGTTGACGACTGAAAGGAGAGAAAAAGAAAGAGACAGAGAGAGAGAGAGAGAGAGAGAGAGAGAGAGAGAGAGGCTAGTGAATGCTGACATTTCATATCAGTGTTGTGGTGAAAGTTATATTTAATTGTTCCGTTGCTCTTTTGGCATTTATTGACACAAGTATAGTCTTGCAGATTGCAGATGATTTGCAGGTTTATCTTTAACTTTGCAACAGTAGGTAGACAAGACAAAGGTGTTACATTTAAAAGTGATGAATTCTGGAGTACACAGTGGCAGAAAACAGTGCCTCAAACAAGTAATATGCACATGTTATAGTACAATACATCATGGAAACACAATCACACTGGTATTGTGTATCTGCTGTCCAAACACACCATAATAGTTTATCCACACTCAAAATATGACAAATAAAAACTTACCTGTAAACAAAATGACAAAATTGATACCAAGTATTTCCATGTTAATATGTGTTTGTGTATCAGTCAATATAGCACTACTGCTGTGACTTTGCTCGTCTTTATTTTGATCTCTCTGTGGTCTCTTACCCACGTTGCTGCAACATGTCGCTTTCAGGTTTAAACACTTGACAACTAGCTGCAGGAGAAAAATGTGTGCCTTTTTTTTGGTTACTTGGTTTGCTGTTTTTTAGTGCTGTATATTGCTCGTTTAAGAGTGAGAGGCCTCATATGAGAGGTGCAGCTGAGTGTAAGATGCACATTATTTATTTATTTGTATGTTTGTTTGTTATCTATGGCCTTGTACGTGTTTCATTATAAGACTATACACAAAACATTTTGCAATAACATTTGAATGAATGGGTCTGACACAGGACACTGTTTTGGATGGTTTTGCATTGCATTTAATACCCATTATTACAAAGTGACATCACACAAAAACGTATTTGCATATAATAACCTCAGCAGCTATGGTACCTCTGAATCTTTTTTTTTTTTTAAATATTTCCCCAAACCCTTATTTTTATTACCTCTGTGTGTCTGTCTGTGAGCAACATAACTCGAAAAGTACTGCACGGATTTGGATCAAATGTTCGGACAACGTGGGTATTGGGACAAGTAAGAAGTGATTCGATTTTGGTGGCGATAGGTGATCCAGAACACCATCTGTGATCACATTGTCTTGGCGGAGGTCTGCACACTCGGAGCGCTTTTCTAGTTTTCACTGTTGATATATCCAAAGCATATATGCTATTTTATTATGCTAGCATACAAGTTTGCCTAATGTGCAAGGAATTAACCAAAGAAAACTCAACATAACTCATTACAAAGAAAACATAGGTTAAATACATAACATTCTTTGTTTACATCATGAAATGTCATTCAAACCATTGCAATTTAAATATTTTGTTTTGTTTTTTTTTTGTTGACGGTGGAGTATATCACAGCTCCAGCTCTGTCTTGTGGCTGTGAACTTCCTTGTTTGTCTCCCCCTGCTGGTGGGTCAGTGAATCTCACAGTGGAGTACTGGACAGACTCCTCATCTCTGGCAAAGCGGATTGGAGAATAATCAACAGATTCTGGATTCTGATTGGATGATCTTGGGACATTGGAGTAGATGGCTGAGGCGTCTATGGAAGGTGAGAGGTTGATGGAGGTGGAGACAGGGGCGGGGTTACCAGGGCTGATTATGAGATCAGCATAGTCACTCTGGAAAAAAAGGGAAGGAAAAATAAATATATATGGGCAATTCCAGCGTTATGGACGTGACATTTTCGTGCATTATTGATGAACAAAAGGACAGATAACCTCCGCAAACCTAGCAGTATTTCACAATTTTTTTTCATATTCTTCTGCAAACTCCATGGCTGAATAGAGGCAAACAGAAAAAAATAATATCATGATTTGCATCATAAGAATATGAGCCTTTCAATTTGCGTTATGGACGTGACGAAAAACGGACAAACTTTTGAGAGAGCGTAGTTTTTGCTGTGAAGTGTGTGAAATTTCTAGAGAAATGTAAATATTACTACATTCATACCAAACAGGACACCTCAGTAAAGACAGAGAAAGACTTAATTTCAAATGTAAATGTAAAAAAAGTTGGTTTTCGTTGGGAGACATGGCGTTATGGATGTGACGTTATGGACGTGACGTCTGGAAAAACCCTCCAAAACGATACAAAACAATTGTGAACGGTGGATTTTAACCTGTAACAAGAGAAATAGTAATATAACAATGAAAAATAACTGATAGTATTGCAGCTGTGTGTGTGTTATCACCCACTTATGTCCATTATAAGCCCCTCCATAGACTTACATTATAGCTGAATAGGGTAAAAATTTTAACAAACACATATCCTTTCGAAACTTGCTCAGTTGAATATTTACATCGAGACAATACTTTTTTGTATTGGAAGTTTTCTGAAAGAATTTGTATGTCCATGTAGGTGAGACTTAAAATTTTAAGGTGAGGTTTACTTTTTCGTGGAATTGCCCATATAATAAATAAAAAATAAATAAATAAAAATATAACACACACACACACACACACACACACACACACACAGACACAGACACCACTCACATGTTCAGTATTATCGTTGTTTGTGTTTGGTTGTGGTCCAGCAAGGGGAGCTGTTTGACAATAAAGACCATTAGAGACATGTGATAAACCATATTAGAGACATGTAATAAATCATTAGAGACATGTAGTAAACCATAGAGACATGTAATAAACCATAGTAGAGACATGTAATAAACCATTAGATACATGTAATAAAACATTAGAGACATGTAATAAATGAGTAGTTGTGGTTGACTGGGTGACTAAGTGAGTGAATCAAAGGAAGTGACTGGCTGACTGATTAGTTTTAATGGTTTAGAGATTGAGTGAATATGATTATGAGTAAGTATTTCTATGCATGACTGAGACAGTGAGTGACTGAGAGAGCGAATAAGTGAATGAATGAGTGAATGCAGGAGGGTATAGGTGTTCCTGGATGCATGTCTAAGTCAATTGTCAGTCAGTGAGTGTGTGAATGAGTGTAAATGACAACTAAAAGGAAATGTGTGAGTGAATATTTGTGTATTGTTATTGAGAATCAGTATCAGTTTCAGTAATAAGCCATAGACAGCAGTTCAAAGAGTTTAATTCTCTCACCAAAGAACATATAGACTCTGCTCCTGTGCTTGTAAAGGATGGCCAGGCTGATTGCCAGCACTAACAACAGTAGAGTCAGACCAACACCAGTGTGCACATGACCTGACCAACACAACAACCTATTGTTACTACATAGACAACAATTCAGTTTGTCCAGCACCAAAAAGACTTAGGGCAGTATTCTCTCAGGTGCTGAAGTCCAAGACAGCGCTTAGTACAGGCTAAAATGCATGGAGCTAAGCACTTTTTTTGGACTTAAGCACCTGGGAGAATACCACCCATACTGCATATTACATTTCTAAAAGGCTGCCCACGTCTCCAGGTAATACACACTGTGCATTTCACTAATTTGTGACTGAGTTAAATGCAGAGGTCAAAATATCTAGGCTCACGTGATCTAAAAGAGAGGTTTAGCATCATCACAACCATCATTATTAAAACAAGTAATGGCTCTAGTGTCTTTTAATAATAATGTTAGATATCAGTTGTTTACCTGATGAAGTATTAGGTGATATAGTGCCTCCAGTGGTGACTTCTGTGACAGGTTTAAGATCTTGAAAGTGCATGTATAGATCAAAGAGAATGCAGAGCAATGCATACATTAATAACAAACCAGTGACCATAACACAGTATTTAGATGATCTGACCATTGGACAATACCCAAAGTGTCAGATAGTGTCCTTATTGAGCCTTACTGAACTCTTGCTGGGCATGAAATGAATTACATCTACTGCCACTAGTGGTGTCTAGATTTCTAGACCATGTACAAATTCTTTGGTATTTTTGGTATTTGGTATCATGGCAAGAAAGTCCTATTGAATTCAGAGCAGGATAACAAGAGATTTCAAGAGACCTTGTGCGACCTACCAATTACAATTAATTTCACTTGTGTGTTGTGTTCAGATGCCCTTCCCTCAGCTACACACTGATATGTCCCAGCGTCCTCTAGGGTCAGGTTACGGATTGTGACAATGAAAACAACTTTCTTCTCCTGCAGAGATACTCTCCCCAGATGGGTCCATCTTAACTGTCCGCTGGACTGAATGATGTCTTGTGTTCCTTTGGAGTCTGTCTTCACAAACCGCTTTGGGGCAAACTCGTAGCGTTGCAGAAATGGACAGGTGATCTTGGCATCACTGCCTTTGTCGCCTGACACTGTGATATTGTCACCATAGACACAATTGAAGACTGTAAAGAAAGAAAGAGAGAGAGAGAGAGAGAGAGAGAGAGAGAGAGAGAGAGAGAGAGAGAGAGAGATCAAATGACCATTTATCTTTTGATGTCAATGTTGTGGTTGACTTTTTTAATTTATGTTTAAAATAATTTTATATTTAACAAATGCTATGCACTCCACTCTCTTACAATGACAAATTGATAATTCCTTTCTTAATTTGGGGTTATACCCATAATACAACCATGAACAATTAGGCGTGTTAAATTCAATCTTTTTTCGCGACACAAAATTCTTTTTTTGCACTGTGAAAATAGTGAAATATTGTCGGAATGTCCCCAATACACATTGCATTTCTCACCAGGGAATGTTTGACTTTGCACAATACAATTGTAATTGACTTTGCACAATAGTAATAATAAATACCTAATACAAAATCCTGAAAAAAATCTGTGCATCTGATAAGATTTTAACAGTGTTAAAATATAGCTTGGTTCCAAGACGCTATAAACCCTATTTTGAAAATAGCCGATTCAGAGTTGTGTTTTTCAGAAATTATTGACCGAATTTCATCTTGGGTTTTATTTTGTGAGAAAAAATCAAGTAAATTTATTCCAAAATTAGGTGCACTTATACAACTGAAAAATAAATTAAAAAAAATGAAAAAAATAACGCTTTAATGTGATTAATGATTCATGATTAATCCAAAGAAAATGTAAAAAAAAAAAAAAAAAAAAAACTGCTTCCAATTTCCTAACGTACATTACATTCAATGTCAGATAGAAAATACCTAGGCTATCAAGTCAAACTTGACAAACACCATGGATTCACTTCTACATATTATCCAGAGGGTGGTGAAGTGAAAAACACTACTACCAGGTAGGCTAAAATAAAAAAAAGATAAGGATGCAACCTACCCGAGCATTGAAATTTTAACTGGGGAAAATTAGTTTTAGTAATTAGTAATTAGTGACAATACATTATTCTTTCACCTCAGAAATCGGTGTCTTTAAGGGTTTGTTAAGAGATTAATATATTTTCAAAAGATTAATGTTATTCCTCTTTTCAGTAAAAAATTGTAGTGTTCAAATACTTTTCCCCCCACATACCGACACAAAACAACATTAGAAATATTCACATATGTAACAATGAAATACATCACATAGGCTAAACAATAATGCACTGGCATGGTGTATCAATAAAAATGTCAAACCTAACAGCAATGAGACAATAAAGGTTTACACAATTATGATTCACATAATTTGGTTTTTCTGTGTTACTGCTACATTCAACCAACAGCCTAAACATATTAATATTGTATATTGGAATGGAAAATAAATCAAAGAACTTACCTGAAAGCAAAATGACATTGTAGATAATAAACTTTTTCATTTTAACAGACTGTATTTGCCTGTATCAGCTTATTGTACGTACAGTATATAGTGATGTTTACTGTATGGTGCCGTTGCAGTGACTTTGATCTGTCTGAAGCGATCTTTCTCACCCATATGGTTAATGAAGTTCCATCGCGTGACTTTCAGTTCAAATGCCTGAGAGCGAGTTGCGCAGGGACAAATTAGGTCCCTTTGATTTTGTATTTTTGGATGCTCATGTTAAAAATGTATTTATAATTTTACAGTGAGAGAGGCCTCATATACAGTAAGAGGTGCAACAGGATGTATGATGGAGATGTTGCATTGGAAGTCATATATGAAGAATATTAAGAAAAATGAAGAAATCTATATATCCTTACAAAAAAGTGTGTTGATTGTGCCACTCACTTAATAATGGCAATAAAAATAAATTACTGGTCAGATGTTACCTGACTATCAAATTAAAAAAAAAATAGGAAAAAATTGCATTTAAATGGCTTGTAAAGCATTTTGGAAAAGAACTCCTCAAATGGTCTAATCTGATTTAATGATCTATGCTAAGCTACAGCTAAAAGTCCTACTGCCAGATGCAGAGAAGGGCTGGATGGACTGGAGTAGATAAACCAAACTGTAGATACTACTCAACTGTTTAATTTGAGAGGAGGTGGAAAATGAGTAGGCCAACATTTCCCAAAATGGTGGCGTATCACGTTAAGGGTTGAAACCTTGAATCAATTTGGGTTCTTAATCACTGTTGTGGACATTTTCTTTTTTTTCTGCTGCACGATATTTCATGAGATGGGCACACAGCTGCTCTTTTGAACAGCCAGCATAATAATTTCCCAGTGAAAATTGCTGCTTCCAAATGTTCTTTTTTGAGTCTGAGTTTTGTGTCATCTCCCAAACTTCTCAGCAATGAAAATATTTTAACATCTGTACTGCCGATAGGACAGCACACAGTAAGCTATTTCTGTGAAGTAAAAATCCATCACATGCATGTAGTTCATGGGAATACGAGAGTCAAGCAGAAAACGGAAGTTCAATTCCTAGCTGAGATAGATTTTTTATTAGTGCTGGCAAAATTAACACTTTAACTCAAGCGATTGATTAAAAAATTAAATAAAAATTCAGATAAAAAAATAAATAACTCCAGATGGGTATGATTACGCTTTCATGGCATTTATTATACTCAATTTCAGATGGCTAGGCTACCAAGGTAATCTAGACAAAAATTGTTCCTGAATGCCCCCAAAAAACAGAGAGTTGATGTTTGGGGAATCTGTGGGGGTAAGAGATAGGTGTCAATTGCCCCATTTTAGAAGAGCAAAGCCAGCTAGCATCAGGGTCTCACCAGGGCAACATAAGCGTTTAACTGACATGTCCTAGCCCTAGTCCCATTATTTTATTTAACACTTGTATTAATGGAACATAATGTCATATGTCATACTGTAATTCTACACGTAAGTGTGACAAACCGCTATTTTCTATTTACGTACCCTGTGCATTGAGTTGTGTTGTGTGAAATAATGGACATCACAGTCTGCTTTTATTTTGTTTTTTTATTGCTAAAGAAAATACATCAAGCATGTATGGAGTCAGGCATGTCACAGCTCCACAGTGAGACGTGATGTGATAAGGAGTGGCGCAAGCACAATGTCTTTGATGTGGGCCACCCTTGATATCAAGCCTTCATGCAAGCTATGTATATGTGCAGATATACCAAATCTGTAAATCAAAAATATTTGGGGGTACATGACTGGAGTAGCAGACGGATTGGTTTGTCAGAGGCGAGATGTTCTGGGGTAAGCAGGATTATCAGGCCTGATAATGACATCAACTCAGAGTGGACCTGAGAGAGAGAGAGAGAGAGACAGAGAGAGAGACAGAGAGAGAGAGAGAGAGAGAGAGAGAGAGAGAGAGAGAGAGAGAGAGAGGTAAGGGATGGAAGGATGGACATGGTTCTATTTAAAAAAGATTACTCACACACACACACACACACACCCCTCACCTGTTTCAGCAGTATTGGTGTTTGTGTCAGCTTGTGATCCATCAGGGGTAGCTGTATGAGATTTAAAAAAAAAAAATAGAAATGAAGTATTTAAAGCAGAAGTTTGCTTAAAATTATCTTAAGCCTTGTTTTTGGATCGTTTACAATGAGATACAAGATGGACATTTTAAGAAACGCTTCTGTACTGAGAATTTTTGATTGTTGCTGGAGCATTCTTCAACAATCCTTCCTAAAACACATTGAACAATTTACAAAGGTATGGAAGTAATGGAACTCATCAAGTGGTCTCGAGTGTTCACTGATATGCTAACATGAAACGCAAAATATGACTTTTAACAGGATCTGGCATTGATTTGGATTTCTTCAGAGTCATGTATACTTCCCAGCCATCATTGGGGTTGAACAACAAACTATGATGAAACTTGCTAGTCATATTTTGCTGTGATATTTATGTCAGCATATCACTGTACACTACAGACACTGTGAGTTTTTTTCAAACAGGCATTTAATGTGTTTTAGGAAGGATTGTTCGACTGCCGATGTGGAGGTGCATTTCTCAAAATGTCAATCTTCATCATATTTCATCGCAAATTATCTGAAAAAAGGTTTATTGTCATATAAACCGAACCGATGCTTTAACTGTAAATTTGACAATGCGCCACTGAGTGACTGAGTGACTCTTCCAAGGATGTCTCTATGAGCTCCTTGCAGACTTTTTTTCAGTTTTCTTAGATGAGGGCACACCTCCTATTTACAGGATTGGGACGTCATCTGTGCAAACCAATTTTTTTTGCCAATCAAACAATAGGTATCAGCATATTATTTATGCTGACAGAGTAGGTAACAAATAAGCAAATTTATGATTTCATAAGGATCATATGAGATTTGGTTCTGTTCTGCGGGGAACAGAGGCACCCTTTGAAATTTCGGGCCCTATGACAGAAAATTATATTGAACCTGGAAACATTGATAATAAATGTTTAATGATTAATAAATGTAATCTTGGGCCCTCTGTTAGTGCCAGACCATAATAATAATTCTACCTCAAGTATCCTTCAGCAGAGTCTGCAGAGATGCTGGCCAGCAAGCTCTGAGACAGGGTGCAACCGAACCGAATGATAAAGAGTTTCATCCTCTCACCTGATGATGTTTTTCCTCTTCTGTGAGTGCAGATCACTATGAGGGTGAGTATCAACACAAACCCAGCAAGACCAGCTCGAATGTACATAACCAAACCTGCACAACACAGTGTTGTTACAACACAAACATCACCATACTGTAGCCAGACCCACATTAACGTACACTAGACCAGCAGGAATAAACACCTTACCAGAGACTCTACACATTACAAAGATGCACCATACCTTTCTGTTGTAACAAACAATCTTTTTTTTGCAATGCACTCTGGCACCAAGGCCATGAAATAAGAAGCGGACACAAGGACAAAACATTTTGTTTACAGTAAAGTGTACCTGATATGTTGTGAGCAGGTATGGTGCCTCCAGTGGTGACATCTGGAATTGCAGGTTTTGAAACAGTGTTTGTGTATGAGAGAGAGAGTTTGTGTATGAGAGACAGAGAGAGAGAGAGAGAGAGAGAGAGAGAGAGAGAGAGAGAGAGAGAGAGAGAGAGAGAGAGAGAGAGAGAGAGAGAGAGAGAGAGAGAGAGAGAGTAGCATACAACACAGCATTTGACATATTAACAAACCAGTGAGTCATTTTGTGAGTTAAACGATTCCTAATCATACAATAAAGACTAAAAGTTAGGACCTAGAGATTAATGAATGAGAGAGCGAGAGAGAGAGAGAGATGTACACCACATGTAGCAGCCTCAGTATAATGAGATTGAGATATTTGAATTTTCAGTACCTCAAAATCTGAATCAATAATAATAATAATAATAATAATAATAATAATAATAATAATAATAATAATAATAATAATAATAATAGGCCTAACTTATATCATCATGGAAGATTCTTGGCATTCTTGACAATAAGGAGCTGAGTTTGAATTACATGAAAGATAGCTACATCTCCTGAAACTGACTGGCCATCTTAATGTAGTCTTCTACTGCACCAACATTTCCATTAGACTACAAAAAAGAATCCTGTCCTGTCTGCAGGGAGCAAATATTTCAAACAACTCATCAACCTATATGGGCAATAAGGTCAAGCCTAATAGCCTACTTCACTGTTTAGTTGAACATTCATTTACAGTAGCCTAATGTGGCCTTGAGTTAAGTTTGAGGATCAAGTCCCTACTTGATCAAGTGGAATGGACAGACGATTGCATGCGGTGAGATGTTGTTAGTTGTTACTAACGTACCATATTGCTACATTCCCTAGGCAATGCAAAATGCGGAGTGGATTTTACATTCAGTCTATTTGAACAAGTGGATTCTCACACAATGGTTTACAAACTACACTATATATTTTTGTGGTCAAAAGTGGAGGGGGTACAAACGTAACATTTTAAGAAAGTGAGTAGGACGCGTCCCACTCACGTTCTGTAGTGGCGACGATTATGCTCTGCTCCTGTAAAGGATGGCCAGGCTGATTACAAGCACTACCACCAGTAGAGTCAAACCAACACATTGTTACTACATTGACAGCAATTCAGTTTGTCCAGCACCAAAAAGACTTAGGACAGTATTCTCCCAGGTGCTGAAGTCCAAGACAGTGCTTAGTACAGGCTATAATGCATGGAGCTAAGCACTTTTTTGTACTTAAGCACCTGGGAGAATACCACTCATACTGCATATTGCATTTCTAAAAGGCTGCCCACGTCTCCAGGTAATACACACTGTGTATCGCACTAATTTGTGACTGAGTTAAATGCAGTGGTCAAAATATCTCTCACAGGATCTAAACGACATTTTTAGCATCATCACAACCATCATTATTAAAACAAGTAGCCTAACTGTTCTAGTGCAATTTAATTATGTTAGATACACAATTAAATTGCACTAGAACAGTTACTTGTATCTGTATTATATTAGTTGTGGAGCCTACCTGACCAGGGTATTACCTGATATATTGCCTCCAGTGGTGACTTCTGTGACAGGTTTAAGATCTTGAAATATATATCAATATATCAATTCTCTTTGAATATAGATCAAAGAGAATGCAGAGCAATGGATGCATTAACACAGCAATAACCATAACACGATATTTAGAAAATATGGTCTAACCATTAATCAGACAAAACCCAAAGTGTCAAATAATGGCCTTACTGAACCCTTACTTAAAGGAATCTACCGGAGTAAGTTTAAGCATAGCCCTGTTGAAAGCGCTAGTTTGCGAGTGGAACAAAATCATTTAGTACAGCACAGACCGAACGCGAACGTAGAAGCGAACAGGCACTTTTCACTGAATCAATGGGACCGGAATGTTGGAAACCGAAAGTAAGATCTGAGGTTACATTAACTCAATGTAAAGTGTTTAGCATTCGCGTTAGGTCTATGTTGTTCGAAATTCTTTCATTTCACGCGAAATATATTGCTGTTAGAAGGCTCGTGCAGCAGGGCTATGCTTAAACTTACTCTGGTATATTCATTTAACTCTTACTGGGCATGAAGTGAATTACATCTACTGCCACTAGAGGTATCTAGATTTCTAGGTCACATAAAAAAATTGTAGGCATTTGCCATGCCAATAAAGTTCTATTGAATTCAGAGGAGGATAAAAAGAGAATGCAAGAGACAGCAATTGATCAATTAATGCAGTCAGCCATTCCCCACTAAATCTCTGGTGGAAAACAGGTAACATATGATTTATTGTGCGACCTACCTATTACAATTAGTTCCACGTGTGTGTTATATTCAAATTCCCTTCCCTCAGCTACACACATATATATCCCGGCATCCTCTAGGGTAAGGTTGCGGATTATGACCATGAAAACGTCTTTCTTCTCCTGCAGAGATACTCTCCCCATTTTGGTCCATCTTGATTGTCCACTTGACCGAATGATGTCTCGTGTCCCTTTGAAATCTGTTTTCACCAACCGCTTTGGGGCAAACTCATAGCGTTGCAGAAATGGACAGGTGATCTTGGCATTACTGCCTTTGTCGCCTGACACTGTGACAATGTCACCATGGACACAATTGGTGACTGGAAAGAAAGAAAAGGAGAGAGAGAAAGAGAGAGAGAGAGAGAGAGAGAGAGAGAGAGAGAGAGAGAGAGAGAGAGAGAGAGAGAGAGAGAGAGAGAGAGAGAGAGAGATCAAATTACCATTGGGAGGGTTATTATCTTTTGATGTCAATGTTGTGGTCGACTTTTTTATTTAATGTTATATTTATTTAACAAATGCCATGCGCTCCTCGCTCTTGAGAAATTGATAATTCCTTCGTCAATTAGGCATGGTAAATCAATTAGGCATGGTAAATCCAACCTTTTTTTGCTGGCACAAAGTTCATTTTCTGCACTGTAGTAGAATTTTAATATATTGATTGATTTCAATATATTTTATATCATAATTATATTATATATTATGTTAATATTTTTATTAACACTATGTTTTTTCCCCTTCATGAGATCTGTATTAGGGCTACAAAAAGCAAACTCTTTAGGCTGTTATAGTGTGTAGCTTATGCTTGGCAGTGCTTTAGGCTGCAGAAGATGTTCAAGCAAGTAACCCTTGTTGGTTACAAAACAACAACAACAACAACAACAACAACAACAACAACAACAACAACAACAACAACAACAACAACAACAACAACAACAACAACAACAACAACAACAACAACAACAACAACAACAACAACAACAACAACAACAACAACAAATAAAATAATAATAACAATCATAATAACAACAAAAATAACAATAATAGTAATAATAGTGGTTGTCGTAGCAATTCCATCGAGTAATCCAAGTGGATGGACAAACGCTGGGCCAGGGCCGGGGATTGAACGCACGCTCCAATGTAACGTTAACAAAAAAGATTTATTGTCCTTGAGGCAAAAAATGATTCAAATGAAGACTGGTAAATAAAACTATATTATGAAAACTTAACGAAAAGGTAGTGAAATCAACTAAATGTTACAAAAAAACGTGGTCAAAACAGTGTTTAAGCACCCGGCTGCATCTTCCATCCAAACTAAACTAGCCGCCGCCATATAACCCTTTGACCTGTGACCGTGACACCATTACGTCACACCAAAGCCAATTGCACAAAAATCACGTAATAAAATAAAAATCAATACACATTACATTCATAATGCTATTTTAAGAACCTATCATAATCAAAACCAGAAATAATAATCCTTTCAAAAACGTAAGATATCCAAACGGCAAAACGGCCGTAACATTCCGGCCCCTAATTTTGGGTGCCAAAATTATAAATCAAAAACCCACATTCATAATGGCGATAGTCAAGATTCAGCACAAAATGTCCAAGCATAGCATATCAAAATGCATAATCAAGACCAGCATTGCATATTTGCATAGCCTAATCACATATCAAAGCACTTTTCAATGTCCATAAATGTCCATTTCACAATGTCAGTGATATTTTTTGTGTGTCTGTGTGTGCATAGTCCATAGTTCAATAAAAAGAAAAATGCAAAAAAAGGTCTTCGGACAAAAAGGTCCAAAAAATGCAAAGTCCATTCCTTTTTTTTTTTTTTAAGCAAATGTCCATTGTTTCAAGCAAAGTCCATACAATAGCACACACATGCCACATTAAGTTATTCATCTGTAATAACCATGTTACGCTATGCATTCAATATTCAATATCAACATAAAAGCTGAAATTATACTCAAAGTGCACACCACACATTCAATTTCTTATAAATAAGATTGCATATGTCAATAGACCCAAATTTTCAAAAAGAAAGTTTCAAAACTCAATCACTTTCAAGCAATAAACATAACTTAGTTATGGGCCTTTCAAACTCATTGTTCTGTGTTCTCACACGTACTTTACGTACATAGCCTTTCGCATCTTTGACTGTGTCTGTAATGCGCCCTAGAGGCCATGAATTTCTTGGAGAACACTCTTCCACTAGGAGAACTAGATCTCCAACTGAGAAGTTTCTGTGTGGTCTGTTCCATTTCTGACGCTGTTGCATCAGCGGTAGATATTCCTTCATCCACCTTTTCCAAAACAGGTCGCTGAGATATTGAACTTGCTTCCAGCGCCTTCGTCCATATGTTTCGCGCTTATCAAACAGGCCAGGTGGGATGATGGGTTTTCCTTTTAACAGTAGGAGGTGATTTGGTGTTAGCGCTTCTAGGTCATTTGGATCGTCACTTGATGGAGTAAGTGGTCTGTCGTTTAACATAGCCTCAACCTCACAGAATATTGTGTGGAGGGCCTCGTCGTCGATTATTTGTTCTTTTGTGACAGAACAGAGGATCCTTTTGACTTGCTGCACTAAACGCTCCCATACTCCTCCATGGTGTGCTCCATGAGGAGGATTAAAACTCCACTTGATCCCATCCTGAGCGAATGTGTTATGGATCTTGTTTCGATTCAAGTTGCGAATGGCTTGTTTGAGTTCGCGGTTTGCGCTTACAATATTTGTGCCATTGTCTGACTTGATCTCCTTCACTTGCCCTCTCCTACAGATGAACCGTCTTATGGCATTGATACAGGAGTCCGTATCAAGTGTATGGGCCACCTCTAGATGGACAGCACGTGATGTGAGGCATGTGAAGATGACTCCATATCTTTTTAGAATGGTTCTTCCTTTCTTTATTTCAATGGGTCCAAAATAATCCATGCCCACGTGTGTGAATGGAGGGAGGTCCATGGCAAGCCTATCAGGCGGGAGATCAGCCATTTTCTGAAGTCCAGGCCTTTGATGAGAGCGGCGGCACTTCATGCATTCTCCAATGGTTGTTCTTGCCAGTGCATTAGCATGAGGGATCCAAAACTGTCTGCGGAGTGTGGAGAGCATGTGGTTTCTCCCGCCGTGCCCAATCCTCTCATGAACACTACGGAGAATGAGCTGGGAGATGTGACTGCTCTTGGGCAGGATGGCGGGATGCTTTGCCTCCTCAGGTAATGCAGACTTGCTCAGCCGACCGCCGACTCTTAATGTGCCATTTACCAACACTGGGTCCAGCTTGTATAAGGCACTGGTCTTCTTGATGGCCTTTCCATCACTCAAAAGTGAAACTTCATCAGAAAAGTGCTGATTCTGGACGAAGTTGACTATGGCCTGTTCAGCCTTTTCCAGGTCATCCACTGTCAGGCAGTAAGTCCTTTCCACTTTCATTTTAGGTTTGACGACATTTGTTTCTTTCTTTTTGTCACACTTTTGTTTTAGTGCGTCTTTGAACTTTAAAATCCATGCAACTGCTCGCTTTAGATCTGCCCACTTTGAAAAATACGAGAGCAGCTTGGTAGTGGGACAAGACTCCATTGGCAGAACAGCTGTGGCGTGGCTAAAAACTTCCTGCTTTACTTCAGGATCATCCTCTGGGATGTCATTCAGTTCTTCGACCACTAGTGGCCACTGCGTGTGGTCTTGAAGAAATCGAGGTCCATTGAGCCATGTCTGGCACTGAAGAAAAGCCTTGACCGTTAAGCCACGTGATGCTGCGTCTGCTGGGTTCTCTTTTGAAGAGATGTGCCTCCATTGATCCGTGTTCGACACGGAGTGGATGGTAGAGACACGATTGGCGACGAAAGTCTTAAATCTCTTGGTTCTGTTGGCTATGTATTGAAGAACAGTCATGCTGTCTGACCAAAAGACTGAGTCTGACAATGACATGTGCAATTCTGTTCTCAGCATATGGTCCAGACGAGCAGCCAAGACTGCAGCAGCAAGCTCCATTCTGGGGATGGTTGTTGGCTTGATAGGAGCCACCCTGGCTTTGCCAAAGACGAATGACACGCAGATGTCACCATCAGCATTTGTGAGCCGGAGATAGGATACGGCGCCATAACCCACCTCACTAGCATCACAAAAGTGATGTAGCTGTGCTGACGTGATGTGGCCAAAGCCGGAGGGGATGAAACTTCTATTGACCCCCACAGAGTCCAGAAGGTGAAGCATGCTGTGCCAACTTTCCCAAGCTTGTGCGATGTCTGGAGGGATTCTTTCATCCCAGGTCAGTTTCATTTTGCATAGTCTTTGAAGGATCTGCTTTGCCACCAGCGTGATGGGGGCCAGGAAACCTAAGGGGTCGTAGATGGAACAGACGACGGAGAGGATTCCCCTTCTGGTTACCTGGTGTGACTTGATGGCTATGCTGAAAGTGAACTGATCCCTTTCCACGTTCCATTGAGCTCCAAGGGCTCTTTCCATTGGGAGTTTTTCTTTACTCAGGTCCAAAGTTTGCACTTCTTTGGCTCTGTCCTTGTCTGGGATTGCAGCGAGGACAGTGCGATCATTGCTGACCCACTTGTTTAGATGGAAGCCTCCTTTAGCGCACAGCTGACTTAGTTGGTGAAAAAGCAACAATGCCTGCTCAGTGCTGCCAACTGCCTTCAGGCAGTCGTCGACATAAAAGTTATGCCTGACGGTGTTCGTGATGTCTGCTGAATACTCATGTTGGTGGTCTTCAGCAGTCTTTTGCAAAGCAAATGTTGCACAGCTGGGTGACGAAACTGCGCCAAAGATATGCACCAGCATTCGATGTTCCACGAGATCTTTGGAGAGGTCCCCATCAGGCCACCAGAGGAAGCGCAAGAAGTCGATGTGTTCCTTCGCCACACGGACCTGATGAAACATCCCTTCTATATCAGTGATGAATGCGACAGAGCCCATTCGAAAGCGTATTAGAACGCCAAGGAGGGTGTTGGTTAAGTCAGGACCTTGGAGAAGTTCCTTGTTCAGAGAGGTTCCACCATAAACTGCTGCACAGTCAAAAACCACACGCAGCTTGTGTTTGCGTGGGTGGTAAACACCATGGTGTGGCAGGTACCACAGCTTGCCAGGTTTAGACTGCAGCTCACTCTGAGGAACAATTTCCGCGTGTCCTTTTGCCATAATGTTGTTCATGAAGGTTTTGTACTCATCGAAGAATGCTTGGTCCTTTTCAAATCTCTTAACAAGATTCTGAGCTCTTTGATGGGCAATCTGCCTGTTATTGGGCATGTTCACACTGACGTTACGGAATGGAAGTTTCAGGTGGTAGTGACCACCTTTAAGCTCAGCTGAATCAGACGCAATCTCCAGAAACTGTTTATCGTCTTGTGACAATTCAGTCTGTTCTCCATACTGTTGTTCCATAAAATCTTCATTGTATTGCCTCACTAGCAGATTTTCCAAGCTTTCAACAGATATCCTGTTCACTGTAGTGAAGGCTCCATTCATGCTTCCATCAAAGCCAAGCGGGCCATTAATAACCCAGCCGAGCAGGGTTTTCACGGCATAAGGTCCACTGCCAACGCTGTTGATAATCTTCCATGGCTCTAATGCTTTCGGAGTGTTAACACCAATCAGGAGCCCAATGCCAGCGCTGATTGGGGTAATGTCAACCTCTTTCAGGTAAGGCCACTTTCTTATGTCTTTTTGTTTAGGAATATTATCATGCGTCACGGGGATTTGCTTTTGGGTAAAAACATCAGGAAGTCTGAGAAAGTTTGCGCTGTCCAGTGCAGCTACTTCCAAGCCAGACACTTTGTGTGTGAACAGAGTTTTTTCTTGGCCCATTGTTTTCAGAATTATCTGTGTTTTTATTCCAGGAGCTGCAAGCAGATTTGCCAGTTCTTCTGTGCAAAAAGTTGCCGAACTCCCTGGATCCAAAAATGCATATGTTTCAACACATTTAGTTCTTTTTTCCAGCTTTACTTTCACAGGTACTATTGCAAGAACACATTCTTTATTTCCGGCCCCAGTATTGCTACCGGTTGCCATAGAGACGACTGCATCGGAACTTGTGGATGCCTTTGCTACAGGTTGAGACGTGATTTGATTTCCTCTCGTCTGTATATGCAGAAGCGTTGGATGATTTTGTTTGCAGATGTTGCATGTCAGACGCTTTTGGCAACTTTTGCTCATGTGTCCCTTTTGCATGCATCCAAAGCACAATCCGTTTTCCTTAAAGAACTCCACTTTGTCATTGTTTGGTTTACTTTGCAGTGATTCACACACATTCATGGGGTGATTTCTTTTGCAATACATGCACGGCTTGGTAAATGCATCAGAACTGTTGACATTTGGGCATTGTTTATTTGTTTGTGGATGCATTTTTGTTTGCACAGGCATTGATGCCACTGTAGCAGCTGTAGCAAAACTGCTTCCCTTATTTGTTTTTGTGTAGACCTTTGCTTGTCTTTGTTCTGGTGCTTTGTTTGCAGGGTGTTGTATTTCTCCAAAAATCGGATCCAACATGATGCGGGCTTGTCGGTCAATGAATGCCAGTAGATCTCTGAATGTGGCTCTTTGCTTTTGTTTTTCGTAGATATTACTCACAACATTTCGCCATTTTTCACGGAGTTTGAACGGTAATTTTGAAACGATGACCTTTAAGTTTGATGGCGTTTCCAGATCCACAGTGTATTCCATTTCGAACATGGTGTTGTGGCAGCTTTTCAAAAACAGTGCATATGACCGGAGGCCTACTGCGTCCTCTGACTTAATTGCAGGCCATTTTAATGCTTTGTCCAAAAAAGCGGATGCAACCTTGACTTCGTTACCGAAATGCCATTGGAGTTGTTCCTTGGCCTCTTGGTAACCTCTGGCTGGTGGTAGATGAAAGCAACTTCTTACAAGGTTCCTTGGCTCTCCTGAGGTGTACTGTTCCAAGTAATACAGTCTTTGTTGCATATTGTCTGTTTTTGTTTCGATGGTCTGTTCAAATGCTTTTATAAATGAACGGTATTGAAGTGGGTCTCCATGAAAGACGGTTATTTCTCGTTGGGGTAATTGAGACAACATATGCTGCTTTGCGAGTAATTCTGTTATTTCGTTTTGTTTAGTCATTACGTCCAGCAAAGAAGTGTTATTATTGGAGTTTGAAGCGTGTTCGGAAGATTCCTTTATTTTTACGACTGGAGCTGGATTGGCATTTGAGAATGAGCTTGGTTCCGTTTTAAGTTCAGTTTGAGTGAAATCAAGTTTAACAACATTATGTTTACTTGTGGTACTGTGCATTGGCAATGGCAATGCGTGTTCTTTTGTTTGAACTTTCTTTTTTGTTGTTGGAATTTTGTACTCCGTTGATGTGCCAGATGGAGTGGCAAAATCAGCGGGCAAAAGTTGTTCGGTCTCTGAAAGCACTCGAATAGCGGCTTCAGCTTCGGCTATTCTTGATTGCAATTTATGCTTTTTCTTTGCTGATTTTATTCGCAATTCGTTCATTTCGAGCTCCAATTGCTTGTCCATTGATTGTGCTTGTGCCATCAACACAGCGCGTTTTACGCGCACTTCACTAAGCGCGTCAGTGTCTTTGCTGCCCCGACTGGAAACTCTGCTTTGCGACTTTTTCTTTGCTGTTTGAGAAACACTGTCGGAAGGTGACACAGACTCAGCAACTTCAGCAATCAATTCATCTTGTTTTTCGATTGTAGGCCTACCATTATCAGCAACAACTTCGTCGGCCTTTAGCCAAAACTCAATGCCACCCAAGAAATTTTTAAAACGTTTTGCTTTTGGTTCGTACCAGTCTTTTTGATCGTAACGTTTGTCAACGGTATTCCGTACAAATTCTAATTAATAATGCAGTGGGATTCATCAATTTAACGGCATCCCGCACACATGCCAGCGAATCGTAGCTGAGGTGGCATGGTGTTGGCACCGCTGATGGACACGGCTTGAACAAACCAGTTCATCTCGCTTGATTAAGGCCTCCCAAACACCTGTGGGTGCACCATGCACCACGCCCGGTTGTCTACAATTTTAATTTTAAAACTATCAGCGCATATAGTTGTAATGAAATTCATGTTGTAGAAGACAAGTCCCGGTGAGTAGACGTTGGAGAATTTTAGTGCGCATGTTTTAATTTTATAGTTAGGATACTGTTGTTTGTACGGGACACCGTTCGATGGGTGGCACCCGTTGGCACCCAGATTGTCCGCAACACGTTGAAATCACGTTAAACCTTTTCGTCGTCAGATAATAAAGCTTGAACGGATGCGTGCAATGCATTAAACTCCTCCAAATACTGCTTAAACTGCTCCACTAGTGCTCTCACTTCCTCCTCAGTATCACCGGCTTCAACAAGTGCATCAATTTCATTTATTTTCCTTGTTAACACACTCAACTTTCCTCTGCGACTTCCGATCAGTTTAAACAAAGTCTTTTCTTTCTCCGCTATTGCTTCTGTCTCGTCAACAACTTTTTCCTCTTCCACCCCATTGTCAATATTTTCTTCTTCCACCCCACCGTCGATAACATTTTCTTCAACATTTTCAGGTTCCATTTTAGCGATTAAACTTATTGTTCAGAGCACAACAACATCCAGAGAATATTCCACTCAATGCAAGCTTCGTTTTCGTATGCTCTCTTGCCGGTGAAAACGTTTAGGCACGGCGGCCCGACGTTACATTAACACCGTATTACTCACGATTAGTTGACACAACTTCGAAATTCGGCTTAAGGTTGGGTTCTCCAAATCCATAAGTCCATGTCCTTCAATCCTTAGACTGTTTTGACTTTATGTTGTAGCAATTCCATCGAGTAATCCAAGTGGATGGACAAACGCTGGGCCAGGGCCGGGGATTGAACGCACGCTCCAATGTAACGTTAACAAAAAAGATTTATTGTCCTTGAGGCAAAAAATGATTCAAATGAAAACTGGTAAATAAAACTATATTATGAAAACTTAACGAAAAGGTAGTGCAATCAACGAAATGTTACAAAAAACGTGGTCAAAACAGTGTTTAAGCACCCGGCTGCATCTTCCATCCCCAAACTAAACTAGCCGCCGCCATATAACCCTTTGACCTGTGACCGTGACACCATTACGTCACACCAAAGTCCAATTGCACAAAAATCACGTAATAAAATAAAAAATCAATACACATTACATTCATAATGCTATTTTAAGAACCTATCATAATCAAAACCAGAAATAATAATCATTTCAAAACTTAAAATAT
>JAODXP020002505.1:15000-29339 GCA_027497455.2 Sardinella longiceps | reverse complement strand
ATACCTAATTAATGTCTGTAAAGCAAAAATAGCTTAATGTAGCTCAATGTCATTGTTGTATTTCACTTCCAAGGTTGCTGATATACTTGCTTATTCTACAAGTGTTCTTCCACTATTCTGGATTTATTCAGACAGTATACTAGTGGGTTATACATATCCTATTTTGGTAGGTAGGCCTACTACTACTAAGTAAGTAGCGATCAAGGCTTATACTGTCATTATTAGGCTAAGATTATATCAAGTATAAAGGCCTAATTAGTCATGAACAAGAAATTTGTGGATACATGCCTAACAAGTGATTAATGTTGTATTTTCTGCTCATAGGCTAGTTAATCCCTAAGGTTTTTGGAGGTTTATTTCACCTAGAAAAGCATAGGCCTATCCAAAATAAAGACTGGTGGTTGTTCTTGACTTCTGACAAATTATTGAGGCTATCTATGGTTGGGACATCATTTCTTTAAAGGGGTGTGGTTTCAACATCAGTGTTTAGGGAAAGGCTATGTAAGCACAATAGTCTGCAGCAAGATCCTGAATGGAAGGCTACAACAATTCATTCACAGAAGACTCTTTTAACAGGATATTTATTACTGGATTCCATTCATTTTAATTGGACATTTGTTGATACAGTTTGACTACCTCTCAAATAGCAAGGAATAATGCCAGCAAAATCCAAGGTTAATGGGTAAGTTTGTCGCTGGATACAGTGATCTGTTTCCATTATCCTAAAATATAATCATGGTCGGTAACATATTTAACAAAGTAAATTCCTACTATGCTCTGAAGGGAAAGAAAAGAAAAAAACACATGTGGCAAAGTGGTAATTATGTAAATAATTATTAAAGGGGCACTATTATACCCATTTTTACTGTCAGAGATTTGAATTCAATGGTGTAGTAGAGTTTATTTGTGTTGGTTAAGAAATCAGATTTTTTCATAGCATGTAAAACGCCAGGTAGGAGATAATTTGAGCTTGTCAGTGTTCCAGAATAGGAAAAGCAGAGATTCTAATAAATTACTATACACTACAGTGGTGTCAGTGCAGCCCTACGAAAGCAATAGGCTATCAGCAAGATTTAAATAAATATTTTAGCAAATTTTGAAAATATGAACAAGAACACTAAAGGCTCCAGTCTACAATCAATTACGTCTCATGTGAGAGGTCGGGTAGCCTATTCATTATGAGAGATCTCTGGTTCAGGTCATCTGAAGTGTTTAAACTGAGTGTGGTGCTCTCTACAAAGAGGACAGGCAACATCAATCATGCATCTCCAGCTTGCAATCTTGCAACTTTGGACTGTGCACTCTGTAAGTTTATTTGTTTTCCGACGTTTACCATTACGTTATCACAAACCAATGCAGAAGCAGGCGTTTTTGATTTCTTCACTCTTATTGTGCAGCCGTGACTCCATACCCGTAGGCTTTATTTCTAACATGAAACAGTTGAAAGTGACTGCCTAAATAATGGATTTAGGCCTACTGTGGTGTTTTTGGTAACATTTTTGAGAGCCAAGAGTGGGGATGTATGATAAGGTGAGTAGGGTTGTCAACTTTCAGAAATCAAAATAATGGTATACTGTGGCATACCGTTGACGGCTGGCAATATTTGCAATACCGGACTTCCCAATCAGGGCTGTTTCAAGATACTTGGGGGCCCCAAGCAAACAGGACATGGGGGCCCTTCCCTCCCCGTAAATACTACATGAACCACATGGTTATAATTTTCAAAACATCATCAATATAATTATTTGTATTGTACAGTTGTCTAACTCCAGTTTAAAGTAATTTTTGTTGAAAAACACTACCAACTTAACACTAAAATGATTAAACAGTCAATCTTGGGGGGGGGGGGGGGGGGGGCTTTCAGCCTGGGGCCCCAGGCAATTGCTTGGTTTGCCTGCCTTGTTGCAACGGCCCTGTCTCCAATACCACTACAACTAATAATAATAATAATAATAATAATAATCTGGTCAGAGAGTCAATGCAACATCCAGATGAAGAATGACTGATTTATTGATGTTCAAGTTTCATCAGTTGGGCATGAACATCAGGGTATATGGACAGAGAGAGTGTAGGCCTACATTTGTGTATGTGTACATGTGGTTTTCTGTAAATAACAAATAAAAAAATGTGTAATTAAAATACTGTGTAATGCTCAGCTATTGAGAATAATGTATAAAAATTACACTGCTGTTACAAAGCTTGGCCACAAGAGGGCGCTCTAAGACCACAAATGGCAGAGCCGTATATAGAGAGAGTTCGGCCAATTGGAATTTTGGTCGCCATTGTGTAACCCACGATTATAACGTAGTCCTATGAGACGTCGGACTAAAATAATCATTTCTAGCTTTCACAGGGTAATACGTGCAATTATGACTTCAGAAAACATGAAAACAATTCATAACTAAATAAACCTGTATCTAATTTCTCCAGGAAAATATCTATAAACGATGGGAAATGTAATTTTGTCCAGCCTGACCGAGCCTGGCTGCATTTTGCCTTTAGTTCTTCCGTGTAGTGACGTAAATTGCCATGACAACGACTCAGGCTAGGACTGTGGGAAGTGAACTAGCATGAATTAGCATGGACTTGAACCGAATTCAACACAATCATTTAACGGCATGGTAGTAAATCTATTTCAGTAGTATTCATTTGTGGAGTGATCCAACATGTGTCCCAAGACATTATGGTTAGTGTGTGTGTTTGTTATAATCATTCTCGAAACGAAACTAGTTCGTTTATCCAGGTCGAGGTTCAGTAGGGGAGATCAGGGACGAAGGAAACAGTTTTTGAACGTAATTTACTAAAAGTTTGTGCAAGACTGACATCTAATGTTTTGTCAATAGCATCCCACATCTGTCCTCTATTGAATGCAGTTGAGTTTATGATCTTAGACGAAACCGTTCAAAAATAATTTGCTTAAAAGATGAGACATGCATCCTGTAAAACTTTTCAGCTGTTGCAGCTGTTGACGTTACTATCCATGTGGCAGCTGTAAAGTAACACATTGCTACGAAAACGGGTGTTGCGTATTCATGAAGGACAGATCAAGGTACACAACTGCATGTCTTGGCGTGTGTTACCTTTATTCTGCCAAATAAACGCGATTAAGTCCGGAGCTCCACGTTTAGTGTACGAGACCGAGACGTTAGGAAGGGTTACAACATGGTGTTCAAAAAACACGTGACGTCCTCTGGGCCAATCAGAGAACAGAACCGAGTCGAGAAAAAATATCACGAGTTGTCCGAACTCTCTCTATATACGGCTCTGACAAATGGAACCCTAAATAAACTAAGAAGCCTACCGAAACAAATGCTGTGAAAAGCACAGTAAATTGCACTTCAGAATCCTCAATAGAAGCTCAATTACAAGCATAACATTTTTTTTGACGGAGGGGTTCTTTAAATCCAAGTTTCATTTTCCCTTTTCAACCTTTATTTTGTTTATACCATGATTAATGAGTGAAATAATGGGTTGAAAATAGGCCTACTGATAACATCATCTCTTGAAATATTTTGTTAGAATTCTCAGCTCTGCCGTTTATGTCTCAAACATTCCATTCAGAGATTCCTGTTTAGTTGCAATGTTACGGTCCACCAATCAACCTGACATTACACTACAAATGTAGCCTGACACGCCAGACTATATCATAAGAATGTATAGTCTGAAGACCACTGATAGACTGTACCTCAATGGAGGGGCGGGTGATTGCGTTGTCTTTCAAACTGCCTCTCCACGTAATAGGCTAGCGTTCCGGCCAGTGGTACCAGCTGGTATATCAAACTTTTCCCGTAGCCCGTCGGTAACACGGCAAAGACATATTTTTCAGAACGAAAAACTTCAGTGCACTTTCTTGTTTCACTTTCAAAGAAAATGACAAGTGCAATTCGTCCAAAACTAAAGCCAAACACGATTCCGCTCTGGTTTTTAGCAGGGCTGTCGTCATCGCACAAAGCCCGCCTTACGATTTCCTGTACACATACCGCGCTGTGATTGGTTATCCGCCGCCAGAGGAAGGCTACAATGGGTTTCTATCATTGGCCTCTAGACGTATCCTCTGTGCAAATTCAAATTTGCTACCGCTAGGGGTACGTCTAGAGTCTAGGCTACTACAAATGTGTAATAGATGTCAAATGAGCAGTCATTAATAAAGGTATGAAATGCTGTCTAGTATTTCTTGTTCGCAACATGTGCTGTAACAACCAGCATCACGAGCCAACGCACGTACAGTAGGCCTACAACCTACCTCCCAACAAAGGGGTCAGCTCTATGTTCCCACAGCTCTAAGTTCCCACAGCCCTATGTTCCCACATTTGTTAGGAATTTTTATTTTTCACAGAATTTTTGGAAATTAGGCCATATGTTCCCACATCCCTATGTTCCCACATTTCTTAGGAAATTTGGGAAATTGGGCCCTATGTTCCCACAGCCCCATGCGCTCACATTACAATTTCTTTTAATTTTTTTTCATTAGACCCTATTTTCCCACAGCAGTATGTTCTGATAAGGGCATGTTCACACCAACACAGGTAATATTTATCCAGTTAGCCGTTCCGTTCACATTAGCATAGAGGATTCTGAAACTGAAAACGATTCCAAAAATGATTGCGTGAGGTCGATTTCAAAAATGATCACTGGGGTGGATGGATATAAAATCGTTGTGGAATGTGGATCCAAAACGTTCTGAAAACGAGAGTGGATGAAGATCGTTTTCATTGTGAATATGAATCTAGGCAGCACAGCATAAAAGAACCTTAACGCTTACCCTAAACCCTACTACCTGGAAGGCACCATTGAGGGCAAATAATACCAATAGTGCTGTCAAGCGATTAAAATATTTAATCGCGATTAATCACATTTTTGCCGTAGTTAACTCCTAATTAATCACGATTAATCGCAAATTTCTCTCTATTCTAAATGTCCCTCGATTTCTTTTTGTCCCATTTTTATTGTTATCAGCATTCATTGGTGGGGGTGAATACCAATTTAAAATAAAAGAAACCCCAGTTACAGCATCAGAAATTATTAACATGTTCAAGTACTGCCAGAGAGATGTTGATGTCTTTTATGTTGCTAGTTCACAAGTTTACAAAAAAACCTGGATGGTGGCCCTTTAAATTATACTAACCTATATTTTAACACTTTGAATGCCAGAAACGTAATATGCCGTTATTACTTGTCATGCGTTGAGTGCCAAAAACGTAATGTTACGTTTTTGCCTTTTTTTTTAATTTACGAAAATAGAAACCCTCACACAGGTTATATATGATTTTTGAACTCTGTGATAAATAGAACTGAAATAAATTACGATCGGAAACTCATAAAAACTCACGATCTGCACATTTTGTCTGGACATTTTCACATCACAAGGCAGCATTTGATTACTATTGCAGCATTCGTGTCAAATAATGCACGTCATGTCATGTTGTCCTTTCGCGGGTTCGTCACTAGGTGGCAGTCTCACCACAGGCATGATTCGGCTTGTGTCACTCCTCGAAACTTGACAGAGAACACGCCATCATAATCATAAAAGAAGCGATATCTCCTTTTCTAGAAAAAAACAAGGATTTTGATGAAAACTACCCACTGTTTAGCTTGGGATTTCTCAGGAACGGAGGCATGTAGAAATAAACGGTTTTCACCCACTGAGAGCTCAGAGTCTTACCTTTCAAATGACCCATAGTATGTGTCCATAGCTATAACACAGAATACGCTGTGGCTCTATAAAAATAGGCAACAGTGGCCTGGATTGCTGGCACTCTGGGCCAAAGCTTGTTAAAAACACCTGGCATTCAAACTGTTAAAGAGGCTCAATGAAAATATGACATTATGGTCTACATGAGTAAACCTACATTGCATGAGCATACCTTTAAAATGCATTTTGCCATATTGGCAATTGCCCTGCAAGAAGCTCTCATTTTTGTGACAAGGTCATGCGTTCAGAATCAGGTAGGCTATATGCGTCTCGTTTGCACAAATTCTCTCTCTCAGTTGCGCTCCAACCTGTTTCACCTCTCTCACTACACGCTGCAATTTTGAAACTGATATTAGCCTATTTGCGGGGTATTCAGTTCAAGAGAAGGGATTTCTAAGAGACAAAATTAATCCTCTAGCTAGTTAACAACCTAAATATACGAACATGCGAGTGAGCATTAACGATTGTGTCGGTAAAATATTTGTTTTCACTGACATCAAATGACGCTCACAAACGTTCTCACCTCTCTCACTCGCGCTGCAATTTTGAAACTGATATTGCCTATTTGCGGGGTATTCAGTTCAAGAGAAGGGATTTCTAAGTGACAAAATTAATCCTCTAGCTAGTTAACAACCTAAATATGCGAACATACGAGTGAGCGTCAACGATTGTGTCGGTAAAATATTTGTTTTCACTGACATCAAATGACGCCCACAAACATTCTCTCTCTCAGTTGCGCTCCGACCTGTTTCACCTCTCTCACTAGCGCTGCAATTTTGAAACTGATATTAGCCTATTTGCGGGGTATTCAGTTCAAGAGAAGGGATTTCTAAGAGACAAAATTAATCCTCTAGCTAGTTAACAACCTAAATATACGAACATGCGAGTGAGCGTTAACGATTGTGTCGGTAAAATATTTGTTTTCACTGACATCAAATGACGCTCACAAACATTCTCACCTCTCTCACTCGCGCTGCAATTTTGAAACTGATATTGCCTATTTGCGGGGTATTCAGTTCAAGAGAAGGGATTTCTAAGTGACAAAATTAATCCTCTAGCTAGTTAACAACCTAAATATGCGAACATACGAGTGAGCGTCAACGATTGTGTCGGTAAAATATTTGTTTTCACTGACATCAAATGACGCCCACAAACATTCTCTCTCTCAGTTGCGCTCCGACCTGTTTCACCTCTCTCACTAGCGCTGCAATTTTGAAACTGATATTAGCCTATTTGCGGGGTATTCAGTTCAAGAGAAGGGATTTCTAAGAGACAAAATTAATCCTCTAGCTAGTTAACAACCTAAATATACGAACATGCGAGTGAGCGTTAACGATTGTGTCGGTAAAATATTTGTTTTCACTGACATCAAATGACGCTCACAAACATTCTCACCTCTCTCACTCGCGCTGCAATTTTGAAACTGATATTGCCTATTTGCGGGGTATTCAGTTCAAGAGAAGGGATTTCTAAGTGACAAAATTAATCCTCTAGCTAGTTAACAACCTAAATATGCGAACATACGAGTGAGCGTCAACGATTGTGTCGGTAAAATATTTGTTTTCACTGACATCAAATGACGCCCACAAACATTCTCTCTCTCAGTTGCGCTCCGACCTGTTTCACCTCTCTCACTAGCGCTGCAATTTTGAAACTGATATTAGCCTATTTGCGGGGTATTCAGTTCAAGAGAAGGGATTTCTAAGTGACAACATCAATCCTCTAGCTAATTAACAACCTAAATATGCGAACATGCGAGTTGAAGGTCAACGATTGTGTCGGTAAAATATTTGTTTTCACTGACATCGGAGCAGCAGAGCAGAGTGCAGACACCCGTGCCATGTGTGCAGTGCGTGTGTAGGCTACTGTAGGCATGAGTAGCCTAGGTCCAAGGCTAAGCAGTAGGCCTACTTCAAGCCTAATACAAACACAGGACATTCTGAAACGTCGGGAGGTGTTGGAATGTCGGAGATATTTTTTTTTTCACATTCCATTGATAATGGCGGGTCAAATGCATGCGTTAACGCCGTTATTAACGCGTTAAACTGACAGCACTAAATACCAAAGATCGATTCTTGCTTGAACTTACATAGGGGGGTCTACCAGGCAGGGGTAGAAATGTGGGACTGTGACTTTTGAAGAAAGAAAGAAAAAAAACGTATTAAACGTTTTGTAACGTTATGTCATTTTGAAAACGGCACTCATTTTACGTCGGCCACATGATTTTTATGGAAAGGAGACAGACCTTGAAATGAGGTTCCATCGGGAATGCCCTTTTGCTCGGAATGTTGTTAGTAGCCACGCTTCAAAGGCCACAACATTAAATATCAACAATGTTAGGTTCTAGATCTCTTTCTATATATTATGACCATAACATACATTTACATTACATTCACATTTATGCATTTAGCAGACGCTTTTATCCAAAGCGACTTACAAAAGAGGGATAACAATTAAGCTGCAACACAACACAAGTAAGTGCCTACTGAGAGTGCCATTTCTAATAGGAGAGCAAGTGCAAGAGTTTAGAAGTACTTGATCGGTGCATTCCAAGTAATTTAAGGAACTAGGACAAGATATACTCCTGAAAGAGCTAGGTCTTCAAGAGTCTCTTGAAAGTAGAAAGAGTGCCTGTTGTTCTAATAGTCTTGGGAAGACTATTCCACCAGTTAGGAACAATGGATGAGAAGAGCCTATAGATTGACCTGTGCGGGGTTTTTGGTCGTTCTAAACAGCGATCCTTGGTTGAGCGGAGTGATTGGAGGTTAGCATATGGTTTGATGATGGCTTTTAGGTAGACACTTCCATCCAGTCCTGCATATAAAGCCAACATTAGTGACTTGAATTTGAAGCGAGCAGCCAGGGGGAGCCAGTGGAGCTCCATGAACAGTTAGGAGGGCATTGCAATAGTCAAAGCGAGAGATAACCAGCATCTGAACTAGGAGCTGGGTTGCATGTTGACTTAGGTACGGCCTTATTTTCCTAATGTTGTACAGAGAGAAACGGCACGACCTAGCAACAGCAGCAACGTGATCCGTGAAGGTCAGCTCGTCATCAATTATTACGCCTAGGTTCCTTGCAGCCTTGGTGGGAGCAACAGATAGATAGGGAGTTTATCTTAATGCTGATGTTGTGATGCAGGGTTTGATTGGCTGGGATGATCAGCAGTTCAGTTTTTGAGAGGTTCATCTGCAGGTGGTGGTCTTTCATCCGTGCAGATATGTCTGAGAGACAGTCGAGATCCGTGTTGACACTAGAATCGCCAGGAGGAAAAGACAGATAAAGCTGGGTGTCATCTGAATAACAGTGGTAAGAGAAGCCATGCGAGTGGATGACTGGACCCAGTGTCGTTGTGTACAAAGCAAAGAGAAGGGACACCAGCACAGAGCCTTGGGGTACTCCTGTGATTAGGTAGTGTTTTGCTGAGGTTTTACCAAGCCATGATACATTGAATGATTGTCCAGTAAGGTAGGATTCGAACCAGGAGTGTGCTTTGCCGCCGATGCCCACACTTCTGAATTTATCCAGAAGGATTCTATGGTTGACTGTAACAAACGCTGCTGATAGGTCAAGTAGATGAGATCTGACGATTGTCCTGCCGCTTTGGCTTCTTTAAGAGCTTCTGTTACTTCTTACAGAGAGGAGTTTGTTTCCGTTGAGGGTCCTCTTCTGAAGCCAGATGTTTTGGAATCAAGGAGGTTATGCTGAGTGAGAGATTCTGTGACTTGTTTGAAGACTGTTCTTTCAATAGCTTTTGATAGGAGAGGAAGAAGAGAGACAGGGTCGGTAGCTCTCCACTTGCATAGGAGAGAGAGATGGGTTTTTTGAGCAGTGGTCTTACCTGAGCTTACCTGAGTTTGAAGGTGGTGGGAAATGTCCCTAAAGTTAGAAGAGCATTGATAAACATGAGTGGTTGCCTTCACAATTGTAGGACTAATGTCCTGTAAAAGAGTGGTTGGAATTGGGTCCATCTGGCAGGATGTCAGACGGCTGCCTGTGAGAAGCTTAGTCACACCTCTTTCTGATAGAGAAGAGAATGACGTAAATGAAGCAGGAGGAAGCTTCTGTGATGTCATCTGTGTAGGTGGGTCTGAGAATCTGCTGCTGATTGCTGTTACTTTGTCGGTGAAGAATTCAGCAAAGGTGTCAGCTGTGAGGTTGGTTGCAGGAGGCGGTGGTGGAGGGTTCAGTAGAGATTTGAATGTGGAGAACAGTTTCCTGGTGTCCGTAGCATTGATGACCTTCTCCTGGTAGAAGTCCTTTTTGCAGAAGTGATGCTGGATGAGAAGGATGCTAACAATGCCTGGAATTGTGTTAGATCTGAAGGGTCCTTAGTCTTGCACCATTTCCTCTCCGAGGCTCTGAGGTTAGTGCTCATTGAACGAAGAGAGTCATTTGATCCATGTCTCAGTGAGACCCAGGATATTGAGAGAAAGCTGGTTTGCATAAGCATTAATGAAATCAGCTTTGTTGACTGCAGACTGACAGTTCCATAAACCAATTGAAAATGAGATGTCGGTGTATGATGAGGCATGTTGTAAAGAACGGAGGTTTGAAAGGTTACGGTTTAGTCTACAGAAGTGAGACCGTCTCTGAGTGGAGATGACAGAAATAGGTTAAAGACACATTAGGAAAAAATGAAAAATCAAAGCTGCCCTTTTATCGGTGGCCCTTGCTCGGTGGACATGCACAAGTAGACACGGAACATCTTTACCCGAGAATGTCTTCACACAAGAAGGGCTGAACACTGGTACTACTATGATGTAAATTAATTGAATGCAGCTGTTTGTTAACAGCACCCGGTTGAGACTTCCCACTGAGAATCAGGCAGAAACAAAAGGTCTGGGGGAGTGGTCAGTGAGTGAGTGGTCAGACTGGCCCCTTGCCTATTGTTGTCTGATGGTCCTTCAATGTAAAACTGTTCACACTTCCTGATTGGCCTCAGGTGAAACTGAGATCATGTGATTTCAGAATTACCCCAGGTAGCACAGAGAGTACATAACAAAAATCAATTAGCAAAAGACACAGGAAATACTGCTCTTACCTACACAGTGGGTACATCTCAATACATAATTCCTCCGACCTCCTTTGCTCACTTCCAACCTTTCCTCCGACCTAGCCCCGCCTAACGTGAAGGAAACAAGGAAGGAACTATCAGAGGATGGAGGAATCGAGGGCAGACAGATATAAGAAATGAGATGTCCTCCTGATTCATGCATCACTAGTATGAGACGTCCATTACAGATGACATCCCTGAAACAACTGACCAAAATAAATGCTATCTTCATCAAATATAGGTTATAACAACCATCAAACAATTTCATTAATCATAATGCAATGTAATTAAACCAAGACAATTAAACCACGATCTGTTTTGCATCAGTTTACTTTTGTCTTATAACCACGGACAATGCACATCATAATAAACTCGACTAAACGATCAACTTTCTTTCAAGTTGAAGATGTTTTTTTATTATTTCTAATTTCCTTGCTCCAGTCATTTGAACTCCCTTTTCGCAAATAGCAAACTCTTTTTTTAATTGGATGTTGAGGTGACAGAATGGGAGGGCATTTAAACTTTTAGACTCTCGATTCAAGCCAATGAACGCACGTTCCCGCCGTTCGCGCTTCCGCGTTTTCTCCACAAAGGACACACCTGTGCTTCCTCGCTTATCGGACCTTTCTCCTCTCTCCTCTGTCCTCGTTCCTCTCTCCTTCTCGCAGAAATTAGACAATTGAGACATCCTCAATGACGTCAAGCCTCAAACGATTTCCAGGGCACAAGGATGGAGGACAGAGGACCGAGTCCGAGGAAGCATATTGATATGTACCCAGTGAGCAGCCCCCACATATAGATAATATAGTCAATATGCAAACAACCAGTGTTGGGAGTAACTAATTACAAAGTAACTAATTACTGTAATGCATTACATTTTGCAGTAACAAAGTAACGTAACTTGTTATTTTCAAAATATCAGTAACTTAATTACAGTTACTACCTTGAGTATAGGTTCTCAAAGTGTGGCCCGTGGGCCAATGGCGGCCAGTGAAATTATTTTTGGCGGCCCGTGAAGAAATCAGATAATATGCCCCTTCATTTAGCCCCACCCATGCGTGCCGAGTACATACTCCTAAGGGAAACACAGAGCTCTCTATTCATGTTTGTCATCAGATTGTATCATTTGCATATTAGTTTTAAAATATTATTTACAACTAAGTAAAAATAAAATGTATTATGAGGTCCTGCATATAAAAATAATCTACGGAACCTATTGAGTAGAATGGTATGTGGTGCTCCTTTCAATGATGAGCGGTTCCCAAGGGTTCCCTGGTTCTAGTTTTGAATATATATCAAATTTCTGAATTTCCACAGACCGGAATGTAAAAATAAACTTGATTCTAAGGCCACTGTAAGTGACAGGTAAGTGGTATCACAGCAATAATAACCAGATTTAGATAGCCCAGTCTGTCCTGAAAAATCAAGCTGTAGTATGTGCTCCTGGGCCTTATAATGACTGAGATAATAGCTCAAAAGTAAAGGTAGTGAAATGCGGAAAATAGCCAAGGTCCCTAAAGGAAACACATTAGACACAACCTCAGTTTCTCTCATCAGCAAAATCACTAACCTATCTGCACCACCTAACCACCTAGTTCAATTACAATTCAAAGTAACTAAAGTAAAGTAACAAGTTATTTTTTTGAGTAACTTACCCAACACTACAAACAACTCGTTTTTAATTAAGCCTTTAAATGTCACCTCAACTGTTTTGGTAGAGCACACTTTAAAGCATATTTTTTTCACCTGTTGAGAATTCAACCTTACTTAACCTTTTTTATCACTAGTGTACTACATGTACTACACAAAAACAATGTTCAGCACCCTTGTATCTTCGAATACCACACCTTTTTTAAACATGATTTGAAGAATGGAACATGTAGCCTATGATTTCGGCCATAATTTTGTGGGCCCACATCTGTTAAGTTTGTAAATGTAAGAATTATATTAATAATTTAATAATTATGTTTAAATGAAGTCAAATAACATATTAATTCACTTACTTTAGAGATAAAATAACATTTTCATGGTTAAATAACTTTTTAAAGATATGTCTATGTCTATGATATGTCAATTTATGGTAATGAGGCTGTCACCAAGTTTCAAAATTAGTGATATTAATAATCATAAACTGTTTTCAAATGTATGCTACCACTGTAAACACAACGTTTAAATATTTAAAAGTCATGTTTAACTATGTTTTACATTAAATTATATAAAATTTGCTTCCTCTGCAATTCAATGCGCTTTCAATGGAGGTGTCATTCAGTTGGAAGAAAGCAGCTAAAAGTGGAATAAGGAATGGTGCAGTTGCATCAGGATTCCAGCTAATTTAGTACATAGAGGTTTCAGAGAGTTCAAAAGCAAATGCATTGAAGTGTTTAAAAATGTTGGGTCACTCTCAATCAGTCATTCCCATGTATTCCTATTGAATGCAATTAGTTTGATCCATAGTTAGTATGTGTTGTAAAAGTTTAAACTGTGATGCTGTTGCATTGAGTACAATAGAGCAGTGGTTCTCAGACTGTGGTCCAGGGACCACTGGTGGTCCGCGAGCAAGCTCAAGTGGTCCGTGAGTTGATTGCCATAGAAATATGTTAATTTAGCCTGTGACATTATGTGAAGGCCAACAATTAGTTGTTCCCTGAATGTAAGAGGCAGACCTGTAATCCACTGTTTATTAAAGCATTTGAAGTGCCTACTCTATAAATGACTTGGTTAAAGGGTAGTCGCATGTGACTTGGAGAGGGGGCGCGAGGGCAAGTGGTCTCTGAAAATTTTTTTTTGAGCAAAGTGGTCCTCGGCCTCAAAAAGTTTGAGAAACACTGCAATCACTTAGACCCCGTTTACACTTCTCTGATAACCACAAAGACGCACTTGTATCTCTACGGTTGCACCGCTCTGTTACACTTACCCGAAGGTGAAGACGGAGAATCTCACAAACTCCAGGCAAGGTGGAGATGTCGGAGAACCCCGTCTTCAGACATCTGTGTAACTACCCATAACCGGAGCTCTAGCACCAAAGACAGTTGGAGCAAACGAGAAGCACCTACGTTCACGCATAGTAGTTCTATTTTCACAAGGGGCACCACCTGGTTTTGAATGATGTCAGGACTTTTACCAATAAATCGTCTTTTTGGAGTTTTTTGGCATGTATCTCTCATATTCTGTAAGTGTTTAACATGATTTCAAGACTAATGTTGTAAACTGTTGCTGTTGGTACTATCAGATGAAGCTGCCAGGCAGTAAATAGCCTACTAAAATTTCAAATTGTTAACTGAGCTAACGCTTAGCGATCTAGCTAACGTAATGTTTCACATTTATATTTGAGATTTAATTTGTTGACAGCCTGCGGGTAACATTACTGAGTTCATTTTAAGTGGACAGAGCAAACGTGAACATAGTTTACAGCAAGAGATTTGAGCAAAGTCCAAAACGACTAGCTTATAGTTAGCATATAGCTATGTCGTCATGGTAACTGCCAAACAAACCCTCTAAAAAGCACACTTGGTTCATACAACCTTGTTTTGCAGAGGAGCGATTGAATTGTCATTTGTTGGTTTCATTAATGATCACAGACAATATTATGGC